>JADMNL010000032.1:118067500-118180000 GCA_016271365.2 Neoceratodus forsteri | reverse complement strand
GGCGTCGCCTTTTGCCATGTCTTGCCTCGTGCCGAGGTTGAGCACGGTGCTATGGGGCCTTCAAGAGTCATCAGTCGGTGCCGTCCTCGGTGCCATTGGTGCTCTCGGTGCCGCTCACGGCACCGAGGTCTGGCGGTGCCATGTTGGCGCCCGAGTCCCCTCGGTCGTCGGCACCTCGGTCCCGGTGCACCGAAGGGCCTGCCGGCGGCGGTGGCGCTGAGGCAGTGGCTGGGGTTTCTGGCGGCACCGTCTCTGTTACTGGTACCACCCCTGGTGCTGGTGGGCTTGACAGTGCTGCAGCTGGCCCTAGTTTGGGACCTTTGGCCCGTGCTAGCCTGCCGCCTTCTGCCAGCGCCGCCTGTGGGGCTGTGGAGGGTGCAGGTGCTGCCTTGGCCACTGCTTGGACTTCTGGGACCTTGGGTAAGGTCGCCTTTCCTTGCCCTCCTACCATCTGGCGTAGGGCCTCAGACTCTACCTCGTCGGAGTTGGGCTCGGAGTCCAGCAGGCAGTCACACCCTTCGGGGTTGTCTGCAGAGGACGATGAGCCGGTGGTCTCCACGACGGGTCTCAGTCAGCCCCCTTCTGAGGTGCGTCTGGTCGCCTCTGAGGTTAGGGTCAGTGGTACTGACCAGCAGGCTGTGGTTCATGCCACCATTGACATGCAACCTGGCCTTGGGGGGTTCCTTGACCCCTCGGTGGTGGTACCCCTTCTGGTGGTGTGTCTCGATCGCCCAACTTTGGGGTCTATCGGGAAGCTCACAGGAGGGAGGTGCTGCTCCCTGGGTCTCCCTTCGGGGCAGCCCAGAGCTGCCAGCTTCCTAGGCTGGCCCTTTGAGGACTAAGACTCTCTTGGACCCGAGGGGTCGAGGGTGTGGGTCGGCGATCGACCTTTCTCTGGGACCCACCCAGGCCTGGATGGCTTGAGCGCGGACTTCCGCCCTTCCCCTTCTGGTTCCTTGAGGGGTCCCATTCTTTGGAGGCAGGGACCGTCCTTCTGGATCTATAGGCCCTGGTCACCTCATTTGGGGATTCTTCTGGGGCAGGCCTAGGCAGTACCAACGTGGTTGTACAGCTGTCAGCTGCGGAGTCTTCCAGGACACCCTTCGCGGGGGTTCTTGGTCCGCTCCCTAGCCCTGGCAGAGGTCAGCCAACTTCCTCTCTTGGCTCTGCCCCCTCCCCTCTGCCGCCTTCTCCAGTGTTCCCAGGTATTCTTGGTCCCAGCGGTCCTCTCACCTGGGAACAGTTCAGAGCAGTGGCTGCTGGTTCCCTGCCTCGTAGGGCCATGGACAGCCAGGTTTTCAACCTCCCCGAGCAGCCACTCTCAGAGTGCATGGTGACCTCCAGCTCCTAATCCCCTCTCTCAGGGGAGAGAACCGTCTGTCCATATCTCTCCTGCCGCTGACCTCTCCGAGTATCAAGCGTTTCACCGTCGAGGATGCTGGAGGACCTTCACCTCTCTCCCCTCTCCATGAGCAATCCTGAGCATGCGCGCCACCTTTCTAGGTGATTTCTGTGCGCCACACTTGTGGTGCCGCCCTGGCCTGCTCCCTTCGAGGCGTCCCATGCGTTCTGGCAGAGGCCCTTCTCCAGAGTTCCTGCCCCTAGGGACCTCAGCCAGAGGTATTGCGCTCCCCAGAGTCTCCAGGTTCTATGCCTCATCCACAGTCCGGATTGATGCACCTGGACACTCCTGATGGGCTTGGCGCCTCCACCATGACCGCCCCCAGATCAGGACTCTTCAGATTTTGATTTCTGGGGGAGGAGGACTTTCCACTCGACACGGTTGCTTCTCTCCATCTCCGCTCATCAGGCCCACTATGCAGCCTAAACAGGTTCTTGTGGTCAGCGCTGGTCAGATCCTAGCTGCTTTGCCTGACTCGGAGCAAACCAGGAAGCCATCGCTCTCTCTGCACATGGCCTGGAGCTAGCAAGGCACCAAGCAAGGGCATCTTACGACACCAATGAGGTAGCTACCAGGGGTAGTAGGGACAGCGATCTGCACCAGGAGATTGGTGTGGCTTCGCCTTTCCGGTTGTCTTCCTGCCCTGCATGGGGTGATTTGCTCTGCTCACCAGGGAACCTATCTCTTTTCCGTAGGGTGAGGCGGCTTGTCAGGGCAAATTCTCCCTCTCCGGGGACCCGTCTCGCCTCCCCACTCTCGGGCCTCCTAAGGCCCAGAAGGTTCCCTCCTTAGTGTTTCACCCACTGAGGGCTAAAGGACACTGTCCCTTAGGGTACATTAATCAACCCTCTTCGGGGCTTGGTATCACTATCTGTGATGAATGATGAAGATTGACACAGATAAGATATAGAAATTACGTACCTACTGTAATTATGATCTTTCTGTGTATCTTCACCATTCATCACAATCCTGCCCGCCATCCCCCTGGGGCTCCAGTCTCTGGATCCTCCTCCCTCTGTGCCTACCCCTCTTTTTGAGAGGGGTAAAGTTGGGACACACAGGGGGGTAATTTTCTTTCCCAAGGGGTACAGTTCGAGTGGCACTTCCTCTCTACTATTTATCCTCACCCCTATGGGGTGAGAACTGGTGGTTGCCCTCCTTCTGTTATCCTTCTATTCTAAAAAAAAAAAAGAACCCTATTTTTCACCAAATATCTTTACAGAGAGAGTACTGAGTCCCTGTACCCTGTCCTTCTCCAGAATAGCAGACTCTGCTTTTGGGGTTTGCCAGTTATTCTGTGCCTTGAATTCTGGCAGGTGAGCTTTGCCACTCCTTGCAGTTCCTATACAGTCTGGTGACGGACAAGGGTACTGGACTCTTGTTACCTCTCACTCTCTCCTAAATTCTCTCCCCCCCCTTCTTCCTTTTCCAGAGATTGGGGCCCCTGCCCAATCCCTTTAGTTTTACTTCTTCTATGCTGTCCTGTCAGTCGTTACTTCTCCTTTTAGTTCAGTTTTCTCTTCCTTTTTCTGTCCCTTGGACTCTTTTGTCCCACCCTCCATCCCTTCCTCTTACCTCTCCGGTGACTCAGAACTGGTAGGCAGGCGGAGTCGACACAGCTTAACGGCTAATCCTCGAGCGCCACGTAGTACATCGGCCTTGAGGGTGGCGCCGATGCTGCGTCGGCTCCACCTATCCTTTAAAAAAAGAGTACCTGTCCTGATCTCCGCCAGTACCCCATCTGTGATGAATGGTGACGATACACAAAAGATCATAATTACAGTAGGTACGCATTCTTATTTCTTGCTGGTGATGCCCCTGCCTATGCATCCCAGCATCCTATTTGCTTTACCTGCTGCCTTGTCACCCTGTTTCCCTGCCTTGAGGTCATCAGTGATGATAACCCCAAGATCCCTTTCCTGCTTGGTGCATGCTATATCCTCACCCCCAACTAATATATTGTGCCAGGGTTTTGTGCCCCATATGCATTATCTTGCACTTCTTGCATTGAATTTCAACTGTCAAACCCTGACCATTCTTCAAGTTTCGCAGGTCCCTTCTCATTCTGTCTACACCTCTGGTGTGTCTACTCTGTTAGAGCTTTGTGCCATCAGCGAACAGTGAAATTCTGCCTTCTAGGTCCTGCGCAATGTTACTGATGAAGATATTGAACAGGACCAGTCCCAGCACTGATCCCTGTGGTACCCCACTGGTCACTTACACCACCCTCTGTGTCCTGCTGCCCAGCCAGTTACCTACCCACCACACTACTGTCCTGCCCACACCCATATTCCCCAGTTTGTGTAATAGTCTCTCTATGGCACAGTGTCAAAGGCCTTGCTGAAGTCCAGATAAGCCATGTCCACTGCCCTCCCCTGATCCACCTCCCTAGTCACCCAGTCAAAAAATTCAATGAAGTTGGTTCCTGGTAGAATGGGGCGCCCGTCTGGGGGTTCACACCTCCCAAGGCACATGGTCAAGTGCAGATTCACTCCTGCACATAAACTTGCAGGGGCTAAGAGTAGTGTTACTGCACTAATGGTCTTCACACAACTACTACAAACAGAACAGACAATACCACCACACTGTATTACATCCACAAGTAGGGAGGGACAAGGTTAAGCCCTCCCTGCTCAGGACTTATGAAAATATGGAGTCTAGCATGTTCCATATGTCCCTGCAGGATATTCATTTGCCAGGTAGGAACACTACCTTGGCAGATACCTTGACTCAGATCAATCAGTCCCATCAGGAATGGGCCTTGAATAGTCAGGTGGTGCAAGTTATCTTCAGGAGGTGGAGCATACCAAGGGTAGACTTGTTCGCATCCCACCACAACCACCACCTGCCACAGTACTAAGACAATCAGATCCAGGACCAATCCCCCTGGATTCTCCGGTTCTGAGTTGGCCAGGGAAGCACCTGTTCACTTTCTTTCCTTCCCTCTGGCATACAATGCATTTCTCAAGCTCAGGTCCCAGCCAGCATCAGTGGTCATAACACCAGACAGGGCCAGGCAGATGTGCTATTCTCCATGTCTGGTTCCAAACCAATGCACCTTTTCTCAGAGGCACAACCTGCTAATCTCCAACCGGGAGGCTTCTGTGCCCAAACCTTGGGTCACTCAGGCCCAAATGATGTCTCTTGAGGGCCTACTGTACAATATGCAGCCTTGCATCTTTTTCACAGTGTCTTGGACATTTTATATGGTTACAGGAAGCCTTCCGTTAAGAAACTGTACACTTCAGAAGGGAAAAGGTTTACTATTGGTGTTCAACCAGAAAACGGTTTCCAGCACATGCTGGGATCAAGCAGTGTTTGACTAACTTACCTTTTTATATTCATTGGTCTTGCAGTCCAGCATCCTCAAGGTCCACCTAGTTGCAGCATTGGCTTGCATATTAGTTGGACAAAATGTTCTAATGGCTCAGATCCTAGCCTCAAAGAGGCTCTTTTAGGGCCTGGCACATATCAGCACAGGCTGGTGTTCCAGCTGTGCTGGACTATTTACCTATTTGCTTTCACTGGACTTGCAGACCAGTACCTTAAAGGTCCACCTGGTCTCAGCATCTGTTTACTTCTCAGTTGGACAGAATGTTTTTTCAAGCCTCAGACCCTATCTTCAAAGGGTTCTTTAAAGGCCTAGTCCATTTGCACCCCCTCACAGGGAACCAGTGCAAGCATTGGTCCTAGATTTGTGCATAGTTAGGCTCATGGGTGCCCCTTTTTGAGCCTGTGTTTTCAACTTATTTGAAATATCTTAAAAAAAAAACAATTTCCTTGTAATGATTTCTGCCACAAGAATCAGTGAGCTTAAGTCTCTCTGCATTGAACAGGACCACATTTCATTCCACAGAGACAAAATTCTTCTGGGACCAAACAAGGAGTTTCTCCTTTAAATGACTTTTGATTCCCATTTGAATCAAACCATTGTACATAAATACATAGATACATACATACATACATAGACAATGTCGGCAGATAAGGGCCTACAGTCTGCCCATCTTATCTATCTTTTTCACTGAACACTTTAGTTCTGGTGAAAAGAGTCTTTGTGGTCTGGATGTCAAAGGAGCTTTTAGCTGTTACTTGACAACCACTAAAGTCCATAGGCAGGACAGAAAACAGCTGTTCCTGACCTATGAGAATGTGGGAAAGGTAAACCTAGCTTCAGAAAAGATTAATTTCTCGCTGGATAGTACAGCTGCTTTCAGTTTTGTTATTCTAAGGTTGGAAAGGAGCCTCAACAGGGTTGAGGGCCATTCCATAAGGGCAGCTGCTACCATAGCAGCTGTCGGGATGTTCCCTGGTGGACATCTGTAAAGCAGCTACTTGGAAAACAGTACACCTTACAAAGCATTACAGTCTGGATATTCTCTCCAGGGTGATGCCAGGTTCAGCACAGCAGTCCTGCAAAGTCTGTTCACAAAATAAGGATCTGTGCCCACCTCTAAAGGTACTACTTAGTAGTCTGCATAAAGTTATGAATACCTGAGTATTACGGGTTAGAAGAAAAATTACTTACCATAGTAATCTTGTTTCTTCCAAGTGATGCTCAGGTATTCATAACTTGCCCACTCTACCTCCCCTTCTGGAACCTTTAGCCTCTGCACTCCTGAATACTGTGCTCTCAGGGGTATAAATGCCATTTCAAACAATATGAAGTCTTGCTGTATTCTGACTATTGCAGTGATATCCAACCTTTGAACTGCCCCGGAGAGGAAAGAGTTAACTTTCCAAGCAAGGCATGGAACACTGAGCTCGAGCTCGGTTGAGACTCTGTCTGTTGTTGTTTGAACCCAAACCGCCAGATTCTTTACTCCGCCTCACTGAACAGTCGTTCTGGAGATTTCTCCTTCGCTCGGTTCAATTTAGTCGGTTAAAGTGTCGTTTTTTCCCTCGGTTCAACCAAATTTCTTCTATCTAACCTGTCGGTTCAGTCTCTGTCTGTGGTACCGTGAGTACTAGATAGGTTTATTATTATTAGTTTCTGTGTGGAACTTGAAACATCGGATCGGTTTGGTTTGAACCGATCAGGTTTGTAAAAAAAAGTTTGTTCTGCTTTTTAGAGTGCGGTAACCAGTCCTTATCGGTTCTAAAAAAAAAACGGATTTCATTACGTTTTTTTCCACGACCCGTAACATGGTCAGGAACCGATAGGGGTGTCTTGCCTGGTGGATTGCCGAAAAAAGGGTAAGTTTGGTTAGGACTGGCCATGTCTGAGAAACCCAAGAGAAAGACCAGGCCCACTGGGTTTCAACACTGTAATGTGTGTGGGGAAGCCTTTGCTAAGGCTGACCCCACACCACCTGTTTATTGCCTGGGTTTGACCACCTCATTCAGACTGCCAGATTTGTAAAGTTTCCCACAGCTACCCTGGAAAAGAGAGGTAGGCTGAGGGAAAGGAGGCTAAAAAGTCCACTGACCCAGATGGCCAGACCGGTTCGGTTCCAACTAAACCAGAAGAAGTGCCCTCTGACCAGGGCGAAACTTCTTGACGAAGAGAACCACTCTGAGGAGTCGGTTCCTGTTAAAGAAAAGAAGGGATAAGTCAGCGGTCCGGATCCACAAGTTCTTTCTCCGACCACTGATAAAATAGCCAAAGCTAAATAGGATTGTTCAATCAAGCACCGGTTCCGACCGAACACAGCACCATCGGTTAGGGGCTCGGTTCAGTCGGTTCACCTGGTTCCAGATTATAATTTAGAGGATTTTTATGAACCAGAGGAGGAGGAGGGAGAGTATGAGGATACTGATGGTGATTAGGAAAGTCTGGATGTGCCCATTGACCCGGACATCTCCTCAGACAGACCTTCAGGTGTTTCTCCTCCTAGGCTTTCTGAGTCCCCTTCCCACTTTATGTTTTACAAAAAGGTGGCTGAAACTCTCCAGCTTCCTATGGAGGAAGCAGTAGAGGATCAGGAGGAGCCTGACTATGTTGAGATGATGGACATCCCAGAGTCCAGGAGACTGTCTATTCCCCTCCATAAGTCTTTTGGGGAAACAGACATTTAAAATTTTAAAGACTCCTAATTCCATACCTCCTGTGGACAGAATGGACAAGAGGTATACTCTTTCAGGCTCAGATACGGAGTTCCTTTCCCAGCAGTGCAGCCATGTTGGGGTAGTGCAGGCTGCTGCCTGTGATAAGGCAAATATACCCTTGGCTTCACACACCCCAGATGAGTAGTCCAGGAGGATTGATGCCATGGCAAAGAAACAGTACATGGCAGCATCTTTGGGACTCAGGCAGACTAATTATATGGCCTACACAGCTAGATACCAGAAGTCTAGATGGGACACTGTGATGGCTCTAGCTAAACAGGTCCCTGACCAGCTTGCCAAGGAGCTGGAGCAGGTGGCTGCAGATGGTATTGAGGCATCCAAGGTGCAGTTTCATGCTGCAGTGGACTCCAATGATGTTTCATCTAGAGTCATGGCTACATCTGTGGCCCTTCGTAGGATGGTTTGGCTCAGATGTACTAGCCTGTCACAGGATACCCAGACTAAGACCATGGATTTTCCTGTTATTGGTAATTCTCTGTTTGGGGAGCAGACAGAGAACTACATGAAGAAAATGGATGAGTACAGGACCACCTATAGGAGTGCTCAGGCCAAGAAAAGGCAAGCCACTCCCCAGAGGCAGCATTCCAGGGGCAGGGGCAGGTCTTTTCATAGGCCTTTCTACCAAGCCCAGGCCTCCTCTTCCACCTTTGCTCAGAGGGTGTTCTTCAGAGGGAGAGGCAGACAGGGTATAAGCAGGCCTGCTACCACCCCTCAGCCTAAAGCCCCTGCCAAACAGGCACCCTGATGGGTTTGTCCGGGCCAATTCTCCACTACCCATAGGGGGCAGGCTGGCTTACTTTGTCCAGGACTGGATGTCTTTAACATCAGACAAATGAGTCCTGGAAGTAGTAAGCCAGGGACTGGTTCTCAGCTTCAAACAATTTCCTAAGATGAGAACCAGATCCTTTCCACCTGCAAATCCTTCAGAGGCCCTTGCCCTAGAGGCAGAGGTCTCTTCCCTCTTGGCTCTCAGAGCCATAGAAAGGGTTCCACCCCTATACAGGGGAAAAGAATTGTACTCCAGGTACTTCCTAACTCCCAAAAAGACAGGAGAATGGCGGCCCATCCTGGATCTCAGATATTTAAACAAGCACCTTTTAAAGCCAAAGTTCAAAATGGTGACTCTGGGAATAATTCTACCCTCTCTAAGGCCAGGGGACTGGCTAGTCTCCCTGGACCTCAAGGGTGCCTATTTCCACATTCTCATCAGATGCTCCCACAGATAGTACCTCAGGTTCGAGTTGCCGTCAGGCCACTATCAATTCAGAGCAATGCCCTTTAGCCTAACATCAGCTCCAATGGTGTTCACAAAATGCCTGGCAGTAGTGGTTGCTTTCCTAAGGAGAAAAAAGATCTCCATTTTTCCATACCTGGACGACTGGCTCATAGTGGGTTAGTCTCCAGACCAAGTCAAGTCACACCTACAGATAACTCAGCAACTGCTCACTTCTCTAGGATTCCTCCTAAATCTTTCAAAGTCAGTTCTAGAGCCAGTGCAGCTCCTCACTTTCATAGGGGCGGAGCTGGATACAATAAGGGCAAGAGCCTTCCTTCCCCTGGACAGGACAAGGACCCTTGTGACATTGGCCTCTTCATTCACCCTTCAGGTGTCTCGACCAGCAAGGCACTTTCTGCAGCTCCTGGGCCACATGGCTGCCTATACGGCAGTGGTCCAAGGAACAAGATTTCAGATGAGGGACATTCAGTTCCACTTAAGAGCCTTCTGGTCCCAGAGAAAGGATTCTCTGACCAAGCTAATCCCAGTGACTCGAACCCTGATCCAGGCTTTGCAATGGTGGCAGGATCAGGACAACCTAAGGCAAGGAGTTCCCTTTGTCACTCAATCTCATTCTCTAATCCTTACCACAGATGCCTCCCTCTTGGGCTGGGGAGCCCACTTGGGGGATCTGACCACCCAAGGGTTGTGGTCACCTCAAGAATCTCTGCTTCACATCAATCTCTTAGAACTCAGAGCAGTGTTTCTAGCACTTCAAGTTTTTTCCAAGTCTGTTCAGAACAAACTAGTTCAGATCAGGACAGACAATACCACCACAATGTGGTACATCAACAAGCAAGGGGGCACTCGGTCTGTGGCCATGTGCACAGAAGCAATGAAGTTGTGGTCTCTGGCCTATTCCTGAATACTCTCTGATCACAGTGCACCTCCCAGGGAAGGACAATGTCCTGGCAGATGCTCTCAGCAGGATATCTCAGGGCCATCACGAATGGTCCCTAGATCCCCTAATTTTGAAGGTGATCTTCTCCAGATGGGGCACTCCACAGATAGATCTTTTTGCAGCCCCAGACAATCACCAACTTCCTCTTTTTTGCTGCAGACCCCCAGTGTTGGACTCAGTCCCCCTGGATGCTCTAGTTCTCAATTGGGAAGGGAAATTCCTGTATGCTTTCCCCCTTCCCTCTCCTGTTCAAGGTACTGGTCAAAATCAGGTCTCTACCCTGCAAAGTGATTCTGATTGCTCCAGACTGGGCCAGACAGCCCTGGTACCCTCTCTTGCTGTCCTTAGCAGTCCACCTTCCCCTGTCTCTTTCCCAGGAATTACAGCCTGTTAACATGTTCTCAGGGGAGGTTTGGTATCCGAATCTCAAATCTCTCTCAAGGCCTGGCTCTTGAAGAGTTAAGAGTTTAGTGATTTGCATCTCTCTCAAGGTGTTCTGGATATTCTAAAGGCTTCTCAAAGCCTTCCACGAAAAGACTTACAACTCCAAATGGAAAAGGTTTACTATTTGGTGCTCTGGTAAGCATATTTCTCCAGAGTCTGCTGGGTTGCCTGCAGTACTGGACTATATGATTCATCTCAATAGCTTGGGACTCAGACCAGCTACACTTAGAGTGCATCTGGCAGCTGTCTCTGCCTTCTTGTCAGCAGGCAAGCCCTCTTCCCTTTCAGCTCATCTTGTATTCTGTAAATTATTCAAGGGATTGCTGCATACCAGTCCTCCTTCAGGGACCCTGCCCCTGCTTGGGACCTTAATGTTTGCATTGCTCTGCTTGTGCAACCCCTTTTGAGCCTTTGTCCTCAGCAGAGCTTAAGTACTTGACTTGGAAAACTGTGTTCTTGGTAGCCATTACTTCTGCCAGGACGATAAGTGAGTTACAGGCCCTGTCAGTGGAGCCTGATTTCTCTCTTCCATAGAGATAAGGTGGTCCTCAGGACTAATAGGAAGTTTTGCCTAAGGTGGTTCAGATTTCCACCTTAATCAGTCTATGTCTCTTCCTGTTTTCTTCACTGACCATTCCTCCTCTGGGGAGAGGAGGCTACACAGCCCAGATGTGAAAAGGGCCCTTACCTACTACATAGAGCACACCAAGGGTCACAGGTTTGACTCCCTTCAATTGTTCCTCACTTATGATGAGGTTGGTAAGGGAAAACCTGCCACTAAGAGATCTATTGCCAGGTGGATTGTCTCTTGTATACAATTCTGCTATGAAAAATTAGGTAGAATCCCACCCTCAGGCCTGAGGGCACACTCTACTAGAGGTACAGCTGATTCCCTGGCTGCTGCCAGGGATATTCCTATCTTAGGAATTTGTCAAGCAGCCACCTGGAAAACAGTATATACTTTCACCAAGCATTACTCTCTGGATATCCAGGCTAGGAGTGTTGCTCTGTTTGGCACAGCAGTGCTTCAGAGCTTGTTCCCAAAGTAGGTTCTGTCCCTCCTCCATGGAGGTACTGCTTGGTAGTCTGCAATAGTCAGAATACAGCAAGACTTCATGTTTGAAGAAAAAATTACTCGCCTTTGTAATGTTGTTTCTTCTAATGGAGTCTTGCTGTATTCTGTCCTCCCCCCCACCTCCCTCTCAGAACCTGGGTTTTGGGATGTGGATGGGCAGGAACAGTGTTGACACCCTAGAGGTGCCCCCTTTTTCTCACCCTTTTATTTTGGGTGTGTGTTGTGTTTTGTTTTTTGGGTTTCCTGACTTGAGTCTTTGCCTTGGAACCAAAAAAAAAAAAAATCTTTTTATTAAATTTAGTTGCCAGTTGGCTAGTGTAAGTTTACAGTTTCCACACAGGATGCCCAGTGAGTATAGCTCGTAAAGATCTGGCGGTTTGGATTCAAACAACAACAGACAGAGTCTCAACCGAGCTCGAGCTCAGCGTTCCAAGCCGTGCATGGACAGTTAACTCTTTCCTCTCCGGGGCAGTTCAAAAGTTGGCTATCACTGCAATAGTCAGAATACAGCAAGACTCCATTAGAAGAAACAACATTACTAAGGTGAGTAATTTTTCTTCTGGCACATATGTTGTGATTGTGTTCACTATTGTTGTCCCCCTCTCTTTTTCAGGTGATTTGGACATTCAAGAGTATCCTTTCATATGTTACCCCCTCCAGTTGAGGCCCTTCTTTGGGTGTTAAGGAAGCCTCTTTTATTATTATGATTCATAGTGTGTTGTTATTGTTACTATTATGATTACTACTATTATTATTATTGTAATTATCATTATTATACTTAATGCCCATGGGCCTGTCTTTCCAGGCTTCCAGAAAATCTGAGGGGTTAGAACTAAGGCAGTTAGTATAAGGCAGCATTTTGAAAAGTGGCTCATGCAAAAGATTCCATCATTTGCATATGTTTCAAATTCACTCTGGGCAGTTCTACTTAGAAGGCTGACTGCATAAAGTTACGAATACCTGAGTATCACTTAGAAGAAACAAGATTACTTTAGTAAGTAATTTTTTCTTCCTTACCTATGGGAATGTAGGCAGAGGAAGACCAGCTACCAAGAGAACTATTTCCTGCTGGTTGGTCTTTTGTATTAGATTCTGCTATGAGAAGGCTAGTTATCAACCTCCCGTAGGGCTCAGGGCCCACTCCACTAGGGGTGCTGCAGCTTCGGTGGCAGCAGCAAGAGACATAACCCTTCTGGACGTCTGCAAAGCAGCTACCTGGAAATCTGTGCACACCTTTGTGAAACACTACAGTTTGGATGTGCAAACCAGATCGGATGCCAGATTTGGCAGGGCAGTTCTCCAGAGCCTCTTTCCCAAGTAGATTCTCTGCCCACCTCCCATTTGGTACTGCTTGGTAGTCTGCTATAGTTACTGATGCTAAAAGACTCCTGGGGTAAGAAGAAAAAATTACCACAGTAATCTTCTTTCTTCCAAGGGATACTCTAGCATCAGTAAGCTCCCACCCTTCCTCCCCAATTCACCTGTCAGGAGAAGGGCTCTGTCCTCAGTTCTCTTACCAAATTTGGGCTTTTCATTAGTAAGTTTCATACTCAGGTTGTTGTTTTCCATTTCCAGTTTTGGGACATTTGCATGTTTTTGAATCCTGTTTTATTTTCAGGGCATGTGCCCATTTTCTTCAAAAAAATTCTGAAGCCCTTCAGGCTGCTGTCACTCAGCTCATTCCCCTCCTGTTTTTTGATTGGCTAATGCCCAAGCTCATTTAAATAAATTCTTTTAAAGGCATACCTCCAGGGCAGTTGCACCCAGCCAGCTAACTGCTATAGATCTTACTTCAAGTGGGAGCTCTTGCAGCAGGCTATAGCAATTAGGGCTATGCTTCAGGCATTAGGACCCTCTGGAAAACTTTTCAGCCAGCAGTATACAGCAGGGACCACCCCCGACATCGGCTCCGCCCCGACGTCAGCCCTGGTACAAAAGGGGGCGGACCCAGCTCCACCTCAGTTCTTTTCACGCCACGTCCTGCGCACGTGAGAAGGAGCCTTCATTTCCAGCTTGCCAGAAACAGCTAAATAACTATATTTCAACCAGTTTTTGTACCGTTTTTGATATTTTTTCTAAGTTCTCGACAGATGTCTTCGCTGTCGGTCTCTCCAGAGCCACATCAGAACAAGTGCGACTGCAGGAGGCAGATCCCTGCTAAGGATGGGCACAAGCGCTGCATCTTTTGCCTCGGGCCAGAGCACAACACTGCGGCCTGCTCAACCTGCCAGGCGTTCACCAGCCAGACCGAGAGCCGATGTCTCAAGGCCCTCAAGGCATTCCTTTTAGAAAAGAAGATGGATCTGCACTCCTCAGAGGGGAAGAGTAAGGAGAATATCAAGCACCATGGGAAAGACCGTGGTTGGTCCCGGCACTGGTCCCGGTCGCAGTCCCGTTCTCGCTCACAGCCCTCTCTTAAGAAGGCCCGTGTTTCCCTGGGCTCAGGCAAGCATCCTCTAAGGCCAAGGCCGGCCCATCAGGGGAGAAGCCGGCCAAGCCTAGGGTAACCCTGCTAAGGGTTACCACCAAGCCCTTGGAGGTAAAAACTTCAGCCCCACCTCCCAAGGCACCGGCGCCACCTGCTAAAGGTGTGCCTCCGGAGTTGAAGGACTCTCCAGTGCCCCACGGCAGCACCCCATCATCTGTCCCACCACAGACGCCGGTTGAAGGGGCGAAGGGTGCAGGCGCGGCCATGGAAGAGCTGATGTCCCCATCTCCCAAGTCCTCCCCACTTGGGCTCCCAAGAGGGCTCTTCTTCGCGGGCCAACATCCCAGATACTCCCTTTCTGGGCCGCGCTGCTGAGGTTTTCTCGAAGGATGAGCTGCAGAAGTTGTTCTCCTTTGGTGGGGGCAGGTCCAGAGCGGACCCCCCGTCGCCAGCTCAGACACCAGTACTGGATCCGGCGAGCAACCACAGCCTGGAGGTGAGCCTTCCCCAAGGAAGTCCCCAGAGCGACCGCCTACACCTCCATCCAGGGCTCGTTCCCCGTCTCGGTCCAAAGACCACCGCCGACGCTCCAAAGACTCTGGAGACCACGCTGGTCCAGGTCTCACACTCGCGCAGCCTTCTCGATCTCCTAGATGAGAGCCTCCCGATGTCAGTCCTCTGACAGACGCCGGTCTTTGCTCCATCGCTGGTCTCGGGACCAGAGCCGGTTTTCGGACTGACGTCGGTTCCCCAGCTACCAATGACAGAGGGAGTCTGGCCATAAGGAGAGATCTGACTATTCCAGACCTAGTAGTCGATCTCCCTCTTCTTCGTTGACATCTTCTTCCTCTCTTGACTTGGAGTGGTCCCCATGAGAGAAGGACCTGCCTCGCTCGCCTCCAGATGATCCAACCTTTGTGGATGTCATGAGGCATATCCAGGCCTCCAATGAGTGGGAAACGGAGGACCTGGATCTGGAACACTGAAGGTTGGCCAAATACCTGAGGCAAAAGGATCCGAAACCATTGGTGGTCCCTCCTTTAGTGGACACTTTCTAGGACCTGACTTGGACTACCTGGAAGCGTCTGGCTTCCATCCCGGCTGTTCCCAAAAAAATCAGACAGGCTGTATAAGGCCCCGAGGACAGAAGCCTTTTTAGCAGAGAACCCTCAGGCGGACTCTTCGGTCATCATGGCTGCCCATGACAAGTCCAGGCAGCCAAGCACCTTAGCTCACAGTCTTCCAATCCGAGTTCAATATTTGGACCAGGTGGGCAAGAAAGTTTACTCTGCCTCCACCTGCTCCATCCGTTCCTTAACTTCCTGATGCATATGGTCCAGTACCAGAATGCACTGTGGGAGAGGGGACAAGAGCTACTGAGAGCCATGCCAGATTCCGAGCAGAAGACGGAACTTCTGGACATTGTTAAATCGGGCTTGGACGTAGGTTCTCATGTCCTGAGAGCCTCGTATGACACTGCAGATATGGCAGCCAGGGCAGCCGCTTCTGGGGTGTGCCTTTGGCACCACGCCTGGTTAAGAGTTTTGGGTTTTCACCAGGATCTGCAGTCCAGTATCAGGGATTTGCCATTCCAAGGTACTGTGTTTGGGCAAGAAGCGGAAGCTTTGATTTCTCGTCTCCAGGAGTCGGGCAAGTCCATCTGGTCAGTCTGCCAAATGTACCACGGTGACCAGCGACGGCAACAGAAGCGCCATTTTGCAAGCCCTCAGGTGGTCAAGGTGGACAAGCCCGTGGTAATCAGCAGGGTCAGAGGGCGCTTTCAGGAGAGCCAGTAACCAGCAACCTGGAGGCGCCCTAACCGTGGGCCCAAGTACTCCCAGGCCTCTCTGTCTATGCCTGGCTCAGCCCAATGACTCCTTCTGCTCCCCTCTTCCAAAGGAAGACTCCGGGAGACGGTCAGGCTGCTTCTCCTTCATCTCATAGGGTGCAGGTCGATAACTGCAGACCAATGGGTCCTGGATATTATCAGGAGAGGGCACACGCTAGAGTTAATGGTGTTCCTCCAAATACTCCACCAAAGTACTCCCGATATCCTTATTCTCACATCCCACTGATAGGAGAAATTCAGACCCTCTTGCAAAAAAAGGCAATAGAGCGAGTCCCCTTGCATCAGCGGGGAAAGGGGTTTTATTCCCACTTCTTCCTGGTCCCAAAAAAGACGCAGGATCTTTGTCCCATTCTGGACATCAGCTCCCTCAATCTCTTTATAGAGTACAAAAGGTTCAGGATGGTGACCCTTCCAGGGCTACTCCCCCTGCTGCACCAAGGAGACTGGCTGTGCTCCCTAGACATGCAAGATGCATATATACATATCGGTGTCTTCCCTCCCCAACGGAAGTTTCTGAGGTTCCACTTCCAAGGGGAGCACTACCAATTCCGAGTTCTTCCATTCGGCCTCTCCTCCACTCCATGAGTTGTGAACTAAATCATGTCATTATTTATCAAACTTTGGTTCTGTATTTCTCTTATTATTATTTTTTCTGAGTTCTGTCTAATCTGCTTTTTTACTTGTACCTCACAACCTCCTGCCTCCTACTAACTCTTTAGCTCAGTCCTACCAACTTCCTATTGATTTCATATCTCTGTTTTACTACCTCACACTCTGTTTATCTAGACCTTTGTTCTTTTGTTTCTCCTATTTATTGACTTCCTTGCATCTCTTAGGCATCTCCTGTCTATTCTACCCTTACAGCCAGCCTCTGATCTCAGATCCTGTCTGTGTGCCTTTTCTTCCTGTAGCTTCCTTTAATCCCATACTGACCTGTTCCTACTTAGCCCTCCCCATTTCTTCTCATTTTTTTACTTTCATCTTAGACTTTCATCTCTAGTCCCTTTATCACCTTCTTACCTCACTGCATTTTTTTTAATTGCTCTGCATTGGATATAAATACTTTTATATTGCTCAGTTTTGCTATTCACCTGGAAAAGGGACCTGTGAGGCCCTGAAAGCTTGTGTATAATTCCATGCTTTTACAAGACACTTGTTGGTCCAATAAAAGGTATCAAACCTTCCATCATCTCCTGTTTTCCAAGGACCAATATGGCTGGAATCTCTTTTACAAACTGATTGATATACAAAACATTCTTAATACTAATGATGTATGAAAACAGAGAAGTACAATATTTAGAAACAGAAAGTGTCAAAGCTTTCATTGCATAGAGAAAGTGCATCTGTTTTCATTTTCAGATAAAAAGTATTTTGCCTTTAAATATCAGAATATGGACAGAAGAAGACAATCCACCTCCAAGCTCTTTAACCAAGGTTACAAAGAACAAGATCCCTTAAGGTAAGTGACTTTTCTCCAATTCATGCAACCAAAAGTTTTGATTTTTCCTGAATACACCATTTGTTAATCAGCTGCCCTCTTAATTCTCTTTAGTTATTCAGACTGCTTGAAATATACCATGGCTCAGGAAACCTGTTGGATCTTGTCCCTGCTGCTGCTTTTGAGCATTCATACCTTTTCCCTGGAATGTGATTGGCTCCAGCGCCAGCAACCACTTGCAATCAGGAAGAGTTTGCAGCTCTTGCAGGAAATGGTGAGTTCCTCTTCTCATAGTACAGTAATCCCTGAAAGATTAATGGGTTCAGCTACAAGCACAGAAATTCTGTTAAATGTGCCTTCGGTATTTCTATTACCCCTTGTTCTGCACATGGCTGGACTTAGGCACTTGATTGGCCACTGAGCATAGCAAATTTGCAAACTACCCAAAATGTAATTGATATAAAATACCTGCTGCTGTAACTGCCCCTACAGAGGAACTCTCTAAAAAGTAGGTATCAGTTTAAATGTAGGTATCATGGTCAAGGCCACTGGTTTTCATTTTTTACCAGAAAGTCCGGTAAAATTCCGGAATTTGGACTGCATGCACACAGGTGAAAATACATTTCATGGAATTTGGTATTTTATACCAGATCAGTAAATCAACAGAACATGCATTTTCTTGTACAGTAATTGCTTCCTGTACTAATTTTAATTTGCATCATTAAATGTTTTATATATAAAGCCTTCTTTTATTCTAATTAATTATTCAAAAACTGAAAGAATGACAGGAGAATCCTGGTAAAATAACAATCACCAATACAATTCCTGGAATTTCAAGTCTTGAAAATGGAATTTCATTACTTTAATCATCATAAATCAGCAGCCTTAATCATGGTTTGCAAAAGTTTTTGTTGTGCAGTCTGATAGCTACTTGTAAGAAAGAAAAAACAGCAGTGAGACTGGTGTCATATATTTATGGAAAATGAAGGAGTCAAATGTTTGCAAAAATGAGTTATTTTAGCTGATGGCATATGCAACTACTAAATCCAAACATGTATTAAGTTTCATATGGTATAGTCATATATTTTAAAGGTTGCATATCTCACAAACCAGCATCCTGCAGTTGAGCTTTTTCAAATCCAATCAGAAAGCAATGTTCACAATGTTAATGATGTCACAATAGCTTTCCACTGTCAAAGTCAGGTGCTGAGCTCAAAGAGAAACAGTGAAGTTCCATACAAATAGCTGATTAAAAATTAGAACTTTCAAACTAATGTGTATACATCAAATACACTGTGACCTATCTCAAAATACACAATACATCACCACTTGTGAGGGAGCAGAATTTCATAACTCACAGTTTGCCACTTTCAGAGCTTTGGTCAAAACTGCAATGTCTGTTTGAGGATCTAGACTGTAAGTTAGTACAGGATTGTGAGGCCACAGAGCAAAGTTAATGCATGTTACATAGAGAATAATGGATGAGCAAGTGTGTTATGGATTTGTTTTACACCGAGGTGTGTGATGACCCATAAACGTCGAGAGCGAAGCTCAAGAGGTTTATACAGTCATCACACACCAAGAGTGTGTAAAAAATATCCATAAAAACACACTTGCTTATCCTTTATTTTTTTTAATTACTGGGTTTTTGCACAGTTTGCACAGCTTTTGCATGGCTTGTGTGACTTTGCACAACTTTGCTGGACAGCAATATCAACCAGATTTCAGGTTGGTATGAAAAGTGATATCAACCGGTTTTCAGGTTGATATTGTTTTGCAGCATATCAATTGGAATACTGATTGATATGGGATTTCATGGTTGCAGTAATCCAGTTGATATTCATAGTCACCAGTAATTATATATAGGTTATGTATTGCCTTCCAAAGCTTTTGCAGAGGAAGTCTAGAAAAGCAAGGAAGATAGAGGATTACTGATTGTAAAATATAGAGAATAATGTATGGACAACCATATACAACAAGGCTGTGTTTCCATCAAGGGCTGGAGATGACAGCATATGAACCTCAAGAGGGAAGCTCGAGAGGCCTATACTGTCATCTCAACCCCGAGATGGAAACACATGCTGAGCTGTGTGTGGTTGACCATATTTTATTTTTTATAGTAAATGGTTTTTTACACTAGAGGGACAGACTCCCACAGAAGTGAAAACAAAAAAATGGCAATTTTTGTTCTACTTGCATATCAAAATCAAATTTCCAGACTTTTGAAAAGTAAAAAGTATGACTTTGGGCACTGGGTGGTTAGTAAGTAGCTACTGCAGTGTAAAATGAGGAATTTAAAATTGTATGGCTCTTTGAACAGTGAATAACAACTGTTCAGAATGCACATAACAATATTTAGAATGCACATAACAGTTTAGAATGTGCTTAACTAGGATTTTGAGCAGGCTGATTTTATACATAACAAAGGGTAACTCATATACTATATATTATTTTGCAATGTCTGTATTGGCATTGTAGTATTGCTCTTTGCAAATATGTTAGGGAATAATAATTGGCTAAATGTTATTGCCTGGGTCTGACTGTGAACTAAAAATCCAGTAATACTAACATACTAACATACTAGATGCTAGCAGAGTAGGCCTATTGGTCTATTAAGTCTGCTCATGTTTCAGCACTCTGATTGTGTACCGTAGCCCTCTAACTGTCTCATTATGCGGAATTTATATTGATATACTTTAAATAATGGCAATGTACTTTTAAACTGTATCAGTAGACTTCCAAACTGTATTACTATACTTTAAAACTGTATTAATGGTAGTTAACACTATTACCTTGAGATCTAGATGCAAGTGCAGCACTCACATTATAACAATATGTACTCCTCAAATATTATGTTTTTAACACTGTGTTTTGCTCACTCACATCAGGGGAGAGAATTCCTTCCAGTGTCTAGAAGAGAGGACCAAGTTGAGTTCCTGCACCACTTCTCATCCTTCCCGAGGATTCCCAGGTATGTGCTTCCATGTAGAATTCAATTAATCAAGGATTTATTTAACAGATGCTGTTTTGGGAACCTCACACCTGGCATGGCAGAAAATAAAAACTATATGGAAACTAATTGCAACTAATTAAAACAAGATTTAGTCAGAGCCAATATGGCTGTGGAGAGCTTTTGGGATGCTTTTACCCATTATTTCTAATGAATTTATACAATGCAGATCTGCTGAGAGGCAGTTTCAATGTGGTCTTCCTTTTATACATTTTTACAATGTATTTCCCTAGAATATGCCTCCTGATTGCTATATATTTAGCCTGGATAGTTCACAGAAGATATGGCATCTTATTTTCGGGTGCTGAAGCATTAGCAGTAGGACTTTGGAATGTGTCATACATAGGTACAAGATGCTCCCATGTGGCATCATGTAGTTGTAAATTAGATCTGGATATGACTTCTCTCACCTCCTATAGCTAATTCATCCTCTGCTTTTCCTTGCCCTGTCACCCTACTTTCTGCCCACTCTGACTCTGACTGGTGCACTGGTGACTGAGCTGGTCGCTGGGTCCCTCTTCACTTATTTTTCTATCTCTGACCCTGAGCCTCAGAGCTCTCCTCTACTCACTAAACTAATTCTGCTTCACCTCCCCTGAGTGTTTCAGCTCCCACGCTAACCAACCTGCAATCTATTGCCTCTCGTTAGTGCCCTCATGCATTCTCCCCACTGTTCTTGAAACCCTGCACTGTTTGCCCTCTTGATCTAACCTTCTTTTCTTCCCTTTGTTCTAAAGCCTCTTGAGGCACCAGTACTGCAGAACACCCCACCCCACGTTTGAGTCCTTCCTTCATTTCACACCTCCTCCTCTCTCCCTTTGTTTTAACTTGGCTCTCCTGCTGCTGCATTTAACTCTCTAATCTTTGTGTTCCTCCCCCCAGATCCTGCCCGAATTGCAGGGCTTTCCCATGCAGCTGGGGCCGTTCACTCACCCAGGCAGACTACACATCGCTCCATCCCACCCTAGGGGCTGCATCCCCCCCAGCAGCAAACAGGTACGTCTTCGGGACTGCAGTCTCCTACGGCCCTACCACTGATTGGTTAAACCATTCAGCTACCCAGAGCTGATTGGACTCTCCAGTCCCAGGACTCTCGGCATTGGCTCTCATTTCAAGATAGCTCTGATGGTGGGATTTTCACCCTGCAACTCCTGTGTGCTGTGTTGTATTTTGTAAACTGTCTCAATCAGTGTATTTTTCTTCCACTCACCCGCCCCAACCCCAGCCATATTAAATACATCTCCTCCCCCACCTCAGCTACACCACTCCCCTATTGCTGTCCTACTTGTCCTCCCTTCCCCCTGGACCTCCCCTCTCAAATTACCATCCTGCTCCACCCCTCTTTCCTATCCTACCCAGCACTCATTGCCAACAATTCCTGCTGTATCTCCTATTCATTTCTAATTATAAAGCTATTGTTTCTAATTATAAAACACCGAGCCTGGTCAAATCGCAGAGTGTGAACGTACTGCCAGCTGACCTAGACCCCTCCTAGCTCCCCACATATAAGCTCCCTCTTGCAGTTATCCCCTCTTTCCTAACCGCTCTCCACCTGACACTACATTCATTGCTCTCTCCTGACCTCTGCCCAGGAATAGCCCAGATTTACCCCACCCCAAGGATGCATCTATCCTCATGTTTAATACCACTTTCCTTACTCTTGCCCTTAACCTTTGGGCTTGCTGGCCACCCCCATCTAGACTCTAAGAAGCCAGCCACCAACATCATTGGGAACACCACCGTCAATGCCTACTGCTCCATCACCTCAGTGCTTGCCTCTGACCTGCCTCCCACTTGCAAGCCACCCGATACTCCTTGGCATGCCAGGATCTGGACATTGAGGGCCCATCCATGGCTGCCTCACCTTTACTACCACTCAGACTTGTCCTGCACACTGATGTAAACCACACCAACGTATGCTCCAGGAAGCAACTCAAAGTAAATGCTAAACACCTAAAAATTTACCTGCAAAGACTTGCCTTCCTGCTACTTCTCCTCTCAGGGAACATACACCCAAACCTGGGCCCTCCACACAATCAGAAGACGCATGCCCAGAAGGCAGGCATGCTCACAATTGCTTCTCTAAATATCCGCAGTCTTGTTGCTAACTTTACTAGCCTCCAGGCCTGGGTAGCCTTTCATAACCCCGATGTGCGGTCAATAGTTGAAACCTGGCTGACTCTGAAGATTCCAGATGCACACTTAGTCTAACGTGGCTACAGGCTCTTTAGGCCAGGAACAGCCTAACCAAAAGAGGTGGAGGCTGTGCTCTATCTCAAGGATGGCCTTCTGGGATTAACACTTACTCTTCCCTCCTTGGGACCACTGCACAGGCTGTTGCCATGAAGGTCCTCCGTGGGACACACAACAAGTCTCTCACGCTGCTGTCCATCTATATCTCACCAAGGACACACTCCAGGGTCTACGTGCCGCCATTGACTGCCTTGAAGCTCTTACCCTTAGCTCCGAGGTCATATTACTCGGGACTTTAATACTAACTGGCTCACCCCTGTGGCTAACCAGTTTTAGGATGCTATCCAGGCAATAAACTTCACCCAGATGATAGAAGTCCCCACCCGGATCAACTATCGGACCAGAAATAACACTCTGCTTGACTGGGTACTCACTAACCACACAGAGCACATAACTAACGTTTCTGTCCTCCCAGATAACATCAGTGATCACTCTCCTGTCATGTTCAACTGGACCAATAACTTCACCAAACCCCACTCCCAGAACAGTCACTAACAGAGTCCTCAGGCCTGGTCAAGCTGACCGACTAAGAGCTGACCTCCGACATGCTAACTGGTCAGATGTGCATGGGGCACCAGATGTGGATAGTGCACTAGACCACTTCATCCTCTTCTTCAGTTCTATCTGCGATATCCACCTCCCCATAAAAAAGAGGATAATCAAGGGCCTTTTCAACCCCTGGATGAGCCCTGACATCTTGAGTCAGATGAAAACCCATGACCACCTCTGGTGTGTAGCAAGAGTCACAGGGAAGCAGACAGACATCCTAAAGTACAAGCAGGCCACAAATAGCTGCACCAGAGCCATCCGTATAGCCAAGAACCACTACTACAAGGCTGCCCTCGCCAAACATTGGAGTATTGGCCGAAAATTCTGGGCAAACCTCAAAGAAGCTACTGGCATGGTGCCCAAATCTACCCCTGACATGATCTGTGTCAATGGTAACACCATCATTGACCCAAAAAACTATAGCTGACACTTTTAACCTAGCCTTCATGGACCTCAGTCATGTCCTCCCACCCAATTTCTTCCATCCGTGCCTCCCAACCACAGCCCCACAGTCCCCTGCTAACCCCCCTTTTGTTTCAAGGTGATCTCTATGGGTGAGGCAAGGAAATACCTCTCGAAGGTGCTCGGTAAGGGGAGATTCAGTGGGGACATACTAGACCTTTAACTAATCTCTCTCTCTCTCCTTGGAAGAAATACTGCACCCCCTGACCCACATCCTCAACTTGTCACCGTGACAGGCAATATTCCCACAAAAATGGAAGGCCACTATAGTCATTCCTGTGCATAAAAATGGGGACCATGCCCCTCACAGAAAACTATCAACCCATCTTCCTGCTACCACCTCTCTTGAAGGCCCTTGAACAAATAGTTGCTGACCAATTGGTCGAATACCTTGACACCTACAAACTCCTCTGCCCAGAGCAGTATGGCTTTAGATCAGGGCATAGCACCACCACAGCTCTTCTAGAGTTCACTGGGCACATACACAATTCTCTTGACAAAGAACAACTCTCCAGGGTAATCTTTATTGATCTGTCCAAAGCATTAGATACTGTTAATCATGCCCTCCTTACTAAGCAACTTACCGCAGCTGGCCTGGCCCCTGAAATGGTCTCGTGGTTTTGCAGCTACCTGGGCTGCAGATCTCAACAAGTCAGAACTGGCACAACCCTGTCATATGGCAATCCAGTCTGCTCGGGTGTCCCTCAGGGGTCAATACTGGGTCCCCTTCTATTCAGCTTATTCCTGAACAGTCTCCCTCAGGCCAGTCAGAGCCGCATTCTTCTTTATGCCAATAAAGACGTTGTATTTGCACATGGCTCAAATCCAATTGAGCCTGAACAACAACAACAAAGTGACTTTACCAATCTTGAGAAGTGGTTCACAGATCATAAATTAATCTTGAACTATAAAAAAGCGAAAACTATGCTGCTCTCCAACTCCCAAAACAAACCTCTTGGCTAACCATTATCTATTCAAAATGTGGCTGGGAACCCCTGGAACTGGTCCAATGCTTTAATATCTGGGGATCACTATTGACAACTCGCTGTCCTACACTCTCCACATTGACAGCACAGTCAAGGCAATTAATAAACGTATTGGGATGCTCTATTGGCACAGGCACAGTCTGACCCCTGAAGCCCTCAGATTAGCTGTCCACAGCTCTGTGGGATCACTTGTTGACTACGGCCTGCCGATCTATGGCGCAGCCACTGACACTGCACTCAGGCATTTGAAAACAGCCTTAAACAAAGCATGCCAGCTAACTCTAGGAGCAACAAGGATGACTCACACTTGTGAACTGTATACCAATGCAAATTGGCTCCTGCTCAATGTTCGACTTAAATACCAAACTTGCCTTCTGGCAAAAATATTAGCCTTGAAACGCTCCCGGCTAGGGTCTGTCAACTCCTGGTGCCTAGCATCAACAAGTTTACACACACGTAACTCTGAACCTTCAGACTCTTCAGTACCAAACTGTTGCACCTCACTAGGCCAGAGATCATTTTCATACCGTGCCCCAGTCTGGTTCAACTCCCTCCAGGCAGATCTGGCTCATTTGCCTACATTGTGTACTTTCAAAGTCCACCTTAAGCAACTCCTGCTAAAAATGCCCGTTGTGACTGTCACCATTAGCTTTGCACCTTCTCCTCTCCGGTCTGCCCAGCTTCTCCCTCCACCCATCCCTCCCTTCCTCTCCCCTTGCCTCCCTTCCCTCCTTTTTTACCCCTTTTCCCTGATTTCCTCATACCATCCCTCCACCCCCCCGCATGCCCCATATTATCCCTGCACTTGAGGTTCCTCCTCACCTCTTCTAGCACTTATTCTTCAGCTAACCCTATGTCCCCTTGACAATTGACTGGTTTCTTTCAGGCACCTTCTAACTCTAAATGTCTTTTGTTAACTCCACTTCCAGTTCTCCGACTTTCCTCTGTAACATGTACAATACCCTGTGCATTCTGCTGTATCCTAACCTATGTATTTTGTACAACCTAGTTTTGTTTGTTATCATGATGTGGAATCAATGTAAAGAATTTGAGCTCAAGTGGTGTTATCCTAGACTTCAAATAAACAAATAAATAAAAACATGCCCAGTGGCCATACACCTCAGGCATTGTATGCAGATCCATCGTCCTGGTGCCGTTGTACTACTCAGTGTGGGTGAAAGCCAATGCTGTACTCAGTCACAAAGGTCCCAGAACAGGCATGTTACAACTGACCTCCCTTTTGTTTGTACAATTGGGGAACCACAAATACACTATCCATAGCCTGAAGCATACACTACAAATGCCATTGCAGGATACCACACCCCATGGCACCCAGGATACCTCAGCAGTCTGGAGGGTGGCATGTTACACAGGGGAATGGGGAAGAGTGTACAACAACAGGAAGATACAGCATCAACAAGGCATGCATTGTAGGTATGTCAATTCCCTCTTATAATTTCCAGGGACATACACAGCTGCATACACTGGTGGGTCCACAGCTTCTGTAGTGCCCCAATGTATGGTATAGCTACTTGGGTCATTCTGGAGTGATAGTCCCCAGCCCAGGTCCTGTGCAGTCATTGGGTGGCTGTGGCAGGTCATGGAGGGCAGTGCCAGTCTTTGCAACAGCTAGGATATGGGGGCAGCGAGGTCGTCTATGTACCAAGGCAGTGGGGGGAGTCCTCTATGCTATGGATATGGACCGTGGTTTCCTCTGGTGCGATTGGGTCCAGGGGGGTCCCTACACTATGGAGCTCTTCAGGGATGGAGTTGGCTTGATCAGAGGTTGGAGAGGGTACCTTTAGTCCACCAGGCTGCCAGGATTGCTGTGTACCTGGGTGCATTCCACAGCCCACCTGTGGGTGGCTGTCTGGCTTAGGCCAGCTATTCATAGCCTAGCTGTTGGCTGTGCTGCTCTGGGATGTGAGAGATGAATTTCCCACTGAGTATGCTGCAGCATGGCATATGCATGGGAACACACCCTCGACTTGCATGGCATACTATTTGTGTACACGCTGGCCCATTCCCTGCAGCGGTGTATCCCACACATTTGAATATCATGCTGTGGTGCATTGTTGAGTTGCATGGCACAGCTCACATTTCCACCAGGATGCACTGCTCATCTCCTTTGAATATGGGGCCCTGGACTAGGCTACCTGAAGAAATACATTATCAAAATGGAAAAATTATGACCCCACTAAAACAAGATATTGCATCTAATCTGGGACTGCTGAGTAAATACAGTGCAAAATGTGAAATGAAGATCCCTATGACAATGAGATGTAGCATCTCCCCTGTGCTATCCAGGATATAAAATATAGGATAAGAAATATTTAAAGGAATTCTACTTAAACTGAACTTCACTGTGGTCACTGGCATAAACAAACAGTTTCTTTATTGTAACAATCACACAGGAGTCGTGTGCATTTTTTATGGAACACATACAAAACAGAGGTGAGAAAGAATAAGAGCCTCAGCTGGGACTTGAACCCAGGCCGCCTGGCAGTATTGTGGCCATGAGGATGGTGTGCAGTGTGTGTGTGTATGTGTCTGTGTGTGTGTGTGTGTGTGTACAAAATATAAGATAAGAAATATTTAAAGGAAATCTATTCTAAACTGAACTTCACTGTGTTCACTGACATAAGCAGTTTTTATATAACATTAGAATGCAATATTTATTTTGAATGTTGTGGCCATGAGAATGGTGTGTATGGAGAGAGTGTGTGTGTGTGTGTGTGTGTGTGTTGCTGTAGCTCAATATATTTTTTCCCAAAAAGATAGTAAAAAATGGCTTCTTATTGATACATATTTAGTCATATTTCAGGTAGCACACTCACCTCTGAGGCCAGGAGATCAGAAGGCTGTAGGTTCTATCCCCACACCAGGCACTAGGGTTAAATCCCAATACTGACACTGTAGTGCAGCATGAGGGAGGTGCTGCACTCCTGAGGTGCCATTTTTCAGATGAGACGTTAAACCAAGGTCCCATCTGCCTGTTCTGGTGGTAGTTCAGGTGTATGTTAAAGATCCCATGGCACTTCTCGAAAAGAGTACAGGAATATTTTTTTTTGACATAACATATAAACAAAATATATATTACATGTACATTACATAACAAAATATCTTGTAATTGTACTAGACATCATCAGTTAATGACAGCACTGTAAAAAATTTTAACTTTTCTTACTGCCCACAATCTAATCTTATCCTAAATTTCTTGTTTCAGTATATTCCTATTTCTATTTAAATAAAACCCCTATCCTTCTTCCCAAGTTTTCTACTCTCTTTATGTGATTGGCACATCACTATCTGTGACCCATGGAAGACTTTTTCCATAATTCTAGTATACTGTTTTGGTCTAGTTTTAATTTCTCTTTTATAAATATTTACCAAGTCTGCACACTTTTATTTTAAAGTTCATTAAAATGTTTTTCTTTCTGCTGCATCTCATAATCCAAATATTCCATTTTAATACAATCATGATAAGCTGTAGGGTGTTCCTATTCCATTTTCCCATCCTCTACTAAACACTCCATACATTAAGTTCTCATATGTAATTTTACTAAACATTTTGTCTTTCCAGTTCTGAGCCAGGAAGACCAAAAGTCTTTAATAAAAGAGCATGTTAAAAAAGGTGTTGAATTGTTTCTTCTTGTAGAATACATTTAGGTCTACTATAAATCCTCTCCTGTACTACCTTATGCTTTTGGTTTGCCTTCACGTTAATTTGCTCATGACAAGCCAGCCAGTGTATGTCCCACATGTGTTCGGGACTCTCTTGTGATTTAAAAACTCTTTTGAACTTTGTCTATGAACTACTGGACATTTTGGAAAAGTTACTGGCTCTGTATATAGACAGGTTAATATGGTGAAATAGAATTGCTTCCATTCTAGAGACTGAATTTGTTGGAGTTATTCCCCATTGCTTAATTCTTAGGAATGTATTATAACATATTCCAGTATTAGTACTGATTTTTTCAGAGTTTTTAGATTACCCACCTCCCACTGGGCTAGCTATAAGTGACATTTCCTTCAACATTAGTTCCATGTGTTATGTTGTTGCAGTAATAAAGGTCTAGCATTACTATGCAAGAAACAAAATTAAAAATATGATTGGATTTGTCATATTTAAACCACCTGTTTTATGGTTAAGTAAAATACATTTCTCTTATTGATTCAGACAACTCCCCAGCATGCTTGGAAGAATACATTGAGCAGTGTAGCATCCATGGTCTTGGGGGTAAATATATAGAGAAAATGGGAATCAGATATGTCTTAATCATATAAATGTGCTTTTTCTTGCTAAACTTCCATCTATTCCACTGTACTACTTTATTCCAATCCATTTCTATTTTACTTCTCCAGTTTATTTCATCTAGATTTCCTTGGACTAAAGTTACACCTAGAATGTCTAAGGAGTCTGGTTTTATTGAGATTTTCCTGCTACATCTTCCTCTTCTAGTAGATAGTTTATTCTTTGCCACACATTTCTTAAGGTTTAAAGATCCCCGGATAAGCACCCAAATTCCTGCAGATCTTCAGTACTTCCACGATTGTGCTCTATCTCCATCAAAACATTCATTACGTCCACATATGCCATTACTCTATATAAAAGCAGGCTATCCTTTACCTTTATTGCTGTTACCGCTTTGCTATCATTAATTTTCCTTAATAAGGGGTCTATAAAAATCATACAATGTTGGGCTTAGAGGACAGCCCTGCCTGACTCTCTTTAATTTGAATTATTGGACCTTTCCAGCCATTCACTATTGGCATTACAGTTGCAGTACGGTATATGTATTTTAACCATCCAATCATTACTTCTGGTATATGATATGCCCATAGCGTTTCCCATAAAAGCATGACAAACGCTGTCAAATGCCCTTGTAGTCTAACAAAACTAAATACCCATCTACTTCCCAACTTTCCTAATTCAATTATTTCTTTAAGTAGAAGAAGGTGACTTTGTATTTGTCTTCCTTTATTGCATATGTCTGTGCAGGAGATATAAATATGTCTGTTATCAGTGCTAACCTATTTGCCAATATCTTTGTTAATAACTTGAAATCTGAATTTAGGAGGCTGATGGGCCTCCAATTGTTCAAGTCTGATCTGTCCCCTTTCTTATGAATATAACTCAATACACCCATATTCATATTTAGAGGCATATTTTTGTAAATAACATTTGATTAAAATGTCTTTAACTCCCATAAAAGTTCTTCCCTGATAATTATCAGAAGCTCATTTGGAAAACCATCCAGTCCTGGTACTTTATTCCCTGCCAAAGCTAACATTGCTTCTTTAATTTCATTTTCGTGCAGAGGCTGAGTTAATTTACCCAATGTTGAAGGGTCTATCTCTGGTATTTCCATTGAGCTGAAACAATCAACACATTTTGTTTCATCAGTTTCTAATGAATCATACATTTGCATGGTGTACCTTGTAACTATCTGTATGAATTCTAGCTGTGTTCTACATTCCATTCCTTTTTCATCTTTTAATATTATGATTTCTTTATCTTTTGCCTTTTTAATACAACTCTCAAATGGCACATTATTTCTGTTTTTCCCCTCCTACCATGTTGTTGCTGATGATATAAGTTTCTCACTTTTCCTTCATGAAAAGTTATCATCTGTTTTAATCTAGTGATTTGTGCCCCGAGATCTTGTCCCATTTCATATGAATAAGACATTCATTTTGAAGTAGGTTTCCATTTTTAAATATGCAAAATATTGCTGTTTACTGTGATTTTTACTTAGTTGTTTACATAATTTTTGTATGTCTAATTTTGTATCTTCCTACCAATTAATGTCTGAATCAAACATTATGAACACCAACTTTCTAGTAAGAATGAGATCTTTGTAGCCTGTAAGATATATATGTCCAATACTAATGATACATTCCACTTCCAGAAACCTGGCCCTCTTTTTGTACTCAAATTAGTTCCTGTTTTTTTCTTCACCATATTGTGATCTGAAAATTCCATCGGAATAATTTCTGCCGATATTACTCTTATTATTCCTGAGGTAAATATATAGTCTATTCTAGACCCCCAAGTGACCCTTCTGAAATGTGGGTGTTTCTAACTTTTTGTGAGAAAAATATGAGTCCACCAATTTTGCCTTTTTATTATTTGTGCTAGCATATATGAGTCGAGTACTGTTTAGAAGTTTTTGCAACTATAGGGCAATTAAAATCTCCTGCCAGAACAATATTTTCAACTGTATATGAGAAAGGCTGTATTTGATTGAACAGTTCACATTTGGTTGCTTTAGTCTGGGGAGCATGATGATTTATCAATCGTATTGTAAATTTTGTATACTGACATCCGTAATGAAAATTCTCCCAGGTACACATCATATATTTTTATCACCCTTACTTCATTTAATTTAAATAAAATTCCAAGCCCTGAACATGTTTCTTGTCCTGCTGACCAATATGATGGACCTATACACCATGCTTTCCTAGCCTCAGTAATTTCCTTCACTGTGTGTAAGTGCGTGTCCTGTAAAAAAAGATTCCTATCTGCATGTAAGTCAGATAAGAAAACATTTTCCTCTTTTCCTTTCTCTTGATACTTTTGCTATTAATTGTATAAAAGGAAAATGGTTAATACATTATTCATTTATTTGTATTTCCCTCTCTGTATGTTATGTTCTTTGTGTTTAGTTTTCATTTTCGCTTTTGTTTTTTGAGGTCCCCTTGGTATCCCCTGCTTCTCTGTATTGGTTGTTCCTCTGGGATTGATGAGGCCACTGAGGAATCATCAGAGTCTAGTTCAGAGTTCTCTGATTGTAGAATCTCATACTTATTCTCCAAACTTACATTCATTTGTTTTGCTGCAGATCTAGTCGAGAAACTCCTGCCTCCAACTTTCTTGAAATCCCTTTTTCCAAATGTGGTGCATGAGAATGCCTAGGTAATGGAGAGGAAGGGGAACTGAGGGGCATCTCACTCTGATTACTCTTTCCTCTTTCACCTTCTTTTATTATCCTTGACATCCCTCACCTGCTTCTGTATCATTTCTTGTAGTTTCCTGTCACATTTCTACTTGGGTCTTATTAGTGGGGGCACTGTGGGATTCGAATTCTGAGTCTCTCCTTTCTTCTGTTTCCTAGGGATCTGTAATCTTTGTTTCCCAGTTTATTTTTTGCATCTGGGAAATTAGGAGCCTTTGCTCTCACCATCTGCATCAGCTGCTGTACTATGTGCTGCTTTTACAATTTTGAAAAGTATGCCCTTGTTCATTGCATAAATTGCACCAACATTCATTTAAACATTCAGTCCCCATATGTCCCAATTCTCCTCATACTGTGCATCTCTGTTTCTCACAAATGCTGCTAAGATGTTCTAAAGACCCACATTTGTATCACGTCTTGGGCTGGCCAGAGTAAAAAAGTATACCCCAGTCACGTCCGAGAAAAAAAATAATTAGGTAGATGTTCCACCCTGTTTCTGTTGTTTTCAACATGACTTTTTCTTTCCACCCCCAGTCCAAATATTTTTTGTGTTCAGAACAGCTTCAGGATCTTCCACCAATGTGCATTTTTGTTTTAACCAAAACGTAAGATTGTTCACGCTGACACTTTCATTCCTGAACAGAACAGTCACAGTTTTTGTGCCGTTTGTTAACGGAGGAGCCAAATGGTGCCCGTAAAAGAGTTTTAAAGAATTGTACTTTATCTAAAACCTTTCTAAACCACTCTGAACTTTGAATCTTATGTTGAATATGGTTTCCTGACATATGTATTAGCGCATAAATCTCATTTGAGAAAAACTTCATTGATTCCTTCAGTAAGTTTCTTGTAACAAATATACAATCTGGGGGTCAGGCATGCCTTCTTGATATGAAAGTCTGAAGCGTTATGCCTCTTTGCTGGAAAAATAGGAGTTTTCAAGAAAGATGAATACGTTCTGGGAGCTGTTTTATTTATAATGTTCAAAGGCCTTAATTGTATATCGGGATTTCCCTCAGGGCAACCCCCAGTCTGCTGACTGGGCTCTGCAGGCCCATTTATTTTCCCTTTATATTACAGTCTTGGGTTTGAGTCAGTTCTATGTCTGTTGGAAATTAGCTATTATAGCTCAGTAGGCCTTTGCTGGTAAAACTCTTTCAGTAAATAAATAAATAAATAAAAGTGCTTCAAATTCTATCTTATGTATGCCACATTTTGATCCATCATCAGTGTACAAAACCTAGTCCATGCACGGTAGCCATTTGATGAATATTTCTCAATGGGATTACAAGCGTCAAGTAAGCAAAAATACATTGCAATGAACAAATCCCCAGGGGCATAGTAAAGCTCAAGGTTGCAGGTGAAGTGCCTTCAGCCTCTGGTAGTGCATTCAGGGCACTACTGACAACAATCTGGAATGTCTAATTCTGCTTATAAAATAGGTTCAGGATAGGAAGAAAAAAAATAGCCATAGAGAAGAAATGGTTATGGTTTTAAAATTAATAGTTTTCTTCTACTTGTTTCTTCTACTGAGTCCAGAAACTGATTCAAGATAGAATCCTTGAACAACTCAAAGGTACCAGGTAGAAACATCTAAGATTTTATTTCATTTTGTGTAGCAAAGAATTCAGGCTGCCAATTTTGAAATAGAAATGTTTAGGTGACACAGTGGGACTTTTAGTGTGTGTAGTTCTGTAATTAAGTATAACAGGTAGCCAATCGAATTTTAGTATTTTCCTTCCCATTGTATAAAGCAGAGTAAGCAGTTTACTAATGATGATTGTTTTTAAACTCTAAGGTGGAGAAGACCCTTGTTACCATATATGAGATTCTGCATCCCTCAGCAAGCTCTATGGCAACACTGTCAGTTCTGTCTCATGGGACCAGAAGAAGCTGTCTGACTTCCAGAATATTCTCCTGCGTCAAATGGAAGAAATTGAAAGCTGTGTAAGTGAGCCCACTTGAGCAAAAGAGGAAGTAATACTGAAACACAGCTTTAAAATGAGATTTTCTGTAATTGGTAAATTTCTTTTGCAGCTGAATGGGGAGATAACTTACTCTGGCAGCAGGAATTCATACTTGACACTGAGAAGCTTCTTTCAGAAGTTGGAAAACTTTCTAAAAGAGAAGGTACGTAAACCAGTCTATCAAAGAATCCTTACCACTGTTTATCATATGGTTACATTGTTAATGACCAGAATATTGTGGTAATGCTTTTTTTCCCCAGGAGAAGGGAATGGCTTAAAGAGTCTGGGATATCTCTAGTTAAACTTTGAGAAACATAATCTCTCTACACAAAACTGCTTATCTTTCACTTATTGGGTGCTGTGCATGACTGGGCTTGGTACACACCAGCAAGGGTTCATACCAAGCTGTGCAACTGCACACCATGTACCCGCACCAGAGAACAGGAGGGGAGGGATTTGCTTATTCCAGCTGGCCCATTGCATGGTCACATAGTTCTGCACATGGGTGGGGGCCAGTTAGGTGATGGACCTGAGCTGGATGGTGGGCTTCTAATCAGAAGCCATAGATGGCCCAGCAGCAGATCCCCTGATCAGCAGGGCAGGGGATTATAGGATACAGAAGTCCCCATAAGGACTGCCATATTCTCCACCACCTGTTAGTTTTGTATTTCTGGATTTGCCAACTGTGTCCCACAGCTGTCATCTTCTCTCATCTCTCTGTAGCAAGAAGGAGGGTTGGAGTCTGTGGCTGTGGGGCAGCATCAGGGCTTTTGGATGCCTCCTGAGGGGGGTTGCACCCATTATGGCAGCTCTCTGGATGGTGTAATGTACACCCCCAACAACAACACCCTGGCAGAGTGTAAATGGTGTCATCTATGCTGCACTGTGCTGGTTCAATGCTGATACACCCTCTCACTGCCCAAGCCCCAACCTTCCACACAGCTGCACAGGTATAGGCATGGACGGGCCCTGGTTGAGATGATCCAGAAACCAATCTGTATTGAAGTGCATCAATATAGATGTATCGACCCCCAGTATTTTGATAGTTGGTAACTTGTAAATGGAGCAGTGCACTGTATCAATCCTTCATTCATGTGGAATGGCACATTTAGTTTCTGCATTTTTCTTTGCATATTCTGCCCTGTTTACAGTGCACCATGTAACTCAATTACTAAATATTTAATTCCTCAGTAATCGAGTTCTGCAGTGCATGTAACCAGAATTGAATTACAGCCCAAAATCTAACATCGACTTCCAGGTAACCGAGTACATTTTATGTAAGCACAGCAGTAGGCTCTTTAAGAATAAATTCATATGCCTTGTTTACATGCACACACTGAATCAGATTCAAACTCAATTTCTGTGGAATTGATGCAGCAATCCTCAATTGTAGCTCATGTAAACTCAGAGTCAGGTTCCTGTTTTGATCTGAATCAGATTCAACTGCACTGGTTAGTGCATTTGATTGTTTTGAACTCAGTTTTGCATATAAACCTGATTGGAATCAATTCTGTTATCTTTTTCTGTTAAAATGGCTGCAAAAGGAATGCAACCAGATTCTCAGTCCTCGGTTCCTGTGTGTTTGCATGCTGTGGGCTTCAGTCACCGTGTAATCATTTCAGTTATTCAATTATTCTCATCATTCCAACTACACGTACTTCAAAAAGGATGAAGTTACTTGAATTACAAAGTAATTGGTTCCCAACATATGCAAATATAGCAATAGATCAGTTACATGTTGAAATGACTTAGTTTTCACAACTTTGGTTCTTTTACATTTTTTCTATTGTTTATGCCCTCTCCTATGTCACTGCCTTGACTTCTCTCTGAGGTCCCCTAGGCGCCTTTGCTTTGCAGACTCCAACCCCCAATCACCTGCCTACTTCCATGCTGCCTCGACTATCCTCCATTGGTGAAGAAAAAGGGAGGTACCCCTCTTCTAACTCTGTTTATTCTCATCAGGTTGGTATAAGAGGAGTTTTCAAAGCTGGTCTCCTTCGGTCCAACAGAGTCTGTCATCCCTCTTGGCAGTGAGGCTTTTCCATGTTTTCTCCCTATACCTATGGATGCAGACATGCACAGGAGGTTCAAGGATCTGTGCACAATGAATATGCTACTGCCCTGAACCTGCAGCCTCTGTCTGTACTTCCCATGGTGCCCTCAACTGCACTGCCATGTGTAGTCACCTAGATGGCAGTATCACAGCAAGAATGTTGACCCACGTTACCTGGAGGAGTAGAACATATGATGGGATGCTCAATCCTCCTCCCCTGACCATCCCCAGCAATCTGAACTCGTTTCCAAATGTGGTTTCCCAATGTTGGGGCAGTAACATTAGCACTGTGCTGACACGCAGCCCAGTTCCTTTACATTTTAAAGTTCTTTAAGGTCATGCAACTCAGTCTCGGAATAATAAGAAAACATAAATGATTAACTGGTGAGATGCTGGTGTAGTGTTTTATTTGCTCAATTTGCTGCATTTTCCAAGCCCCAAAATAGACATGATGACTCAAAAGTATTTTGAGGAAAATGGGGTGACGGTATTCCCAGTGAGCTGGTGGGAGGAAGAACGCAGTGGACTGAGGGTCCTCTTTCCCCATAAACTGTTTATGCATGTGCTGTATGTTCTAATGTCTTTTATCCAAAGTAAGTTGTACAGCAAGGGCTGAAGTTTGAAAGTCTTGACACAGGAAGGATTCCGAGTTTGGGCTGCTTCTGTATCACAATAAATGGGCCAAATGTTTGATTGCTGTTTTCAGAAATTTTCATGCATTCCTGATTACTGCTTTTCTGCCAGAACATAATGTATGCATCATTTCCTGTGTGCAAATTGCATAAATTTTGCTAGAAAAGTAGAACACTTCTGATCAGGTCTGACTTTGTTGCAATTTGTGCAGTTATGCTAAAATGGTGTCACAACTGCTGGAAGGCCCATTGAAAGTCCAGCCAACAAAATCCAGTGTAGTAGCACAACAGTAATGCTGCTGCCTATCATGCTAGGTTTGGGAATGGCTCATGCTGCTTGGGGGTCTGCAGAGGGAGAGAGGCAGGATTGAGCATCCCAAGGAAAACACTGCTTCTTCAGAGAGGGAAGACATTGCACACCACTGCTCCACTTCCACCAAGTGGAGGGCAGGAGGTAGCAGAGTGATAGTACATAGAAGGAAGAGGAGTGACCACCCAGATGCCAGACATGATACATGCATCTCATTGCATGCTGACAGGAGAAAGTCAGGAGCTGCAGGAGAAAGTCCTGGTCCAGAATTACGCTGGCACCCATCATAGACACACACATGAGAGACACAGCAGGCAATCACCAATATTATGGTCCTGTTAAGTGGTGGACAACCAGTAGGTTCATAAGAAGTTCAGTAACAGGGTTGGGGGACATCTGGTGAGCAAGGGGGACAAAAAGAAGGAAGGAAGGAAGGAACATTTGGTCTTTTAGGACATACCAGTTCAACAATTCATATACAAACTTCTTTTGCACATTGCTGATATATGCAACTGTTTTTTTTTTTTTTGTGCTCTACTGCACTCCAAGACTTGCTTGATCACATAGGACGTGGAGAAAATAAAGGAGGTTAAAGATGGGAGGCAGTATGAAAAATATACTGTGTCAATTTTCTGAATATTCATTAGGTATATTGTCTCAGAGGGGTTCCTATTTGCACCCTGGTTTGCAGCCCAACACTTAGCAACTGAGACTTTGTCCTGTATTAATCTATTTTACATGAGAGTACTCAGTTATTACTCTAACTCTTTTAGAATGCTGAGAGCCAATCAGAAGGTTCTATTGCCAACCAGTGTTTCACTGATTAAGATGTGGTTACTTTGTCATAAGTGTTTGGTAGGGCAGACCTTTATATCCTAATGTTTCAATTTTTTATTCTCTTTTATTTTGAAGTACAGTCTCTGTTCCTGGAGATCGTCAGATCTGAAAACAAGTTACGTGCTGCACCGCCTGGACCAATTAACTGCTGCTGTTACAGTTTAACAACTTGAGAGACTAACGATTCTGCACTGAAGGGACCAGAGTCAATACTGCTTTATTAGGAGTTGTTTGTTAGCAACTTAAATTCTGTACATAATATTTATTTATGTATATTTACTGGCTGTTTTAACAAAATAATTATATATATATATATATATATATATATATATATATATATATTTTGTTAGTTTTAAATATTCTTATTTATTTACATAATATTCTTATTTATTTAAGCATCTAAAATTAGTTTTTATACTTTTTCTACTGTGTGTTAATTGGGCTATAATGATCAACTATTTTTATATATAATGTGGTTTATGAATTATAATTTATTTTGGCTGGCCTAAAATAAAACATGTAGTTGATTATATTCCCTGAACTACAGTCAATATATATATATATATATATATATATATATATATACATATACATGTGTGTGTGGTGTGTTATTGCTGTGATTCCTGATATTGAATTTATCATTTTACTAAACAAAAATAGGCAAGTACTGCAAATGAAGTTTCAGAATACAGACTCAAATAAACAATGAGGAATCAAAGTACCATTGGTAACTAGAGACATCAAGCTTGTCCTAAACAGGAGCAGAGCCCACTGAAATGAGATGTGACATCTCAGCTATGCTAGCCTCTGTAGCCAAACTGCATACAATGCACTTTGGGATGCAGTGCATGAACAGTACTACATACCTGCTCATTCTACACCATTTTTCTGTCCAGGCACTACCAGTAGTTAATCACACTACCAGTAGTAATCAGTACTGGTACTGACATGTGCCAAAGACCATGTCACTGTGCAGATCACACCATAGCCAGGCCATACACACTGAAAGATAATAATTATCTTCCCACAACACGCAATTGTTTCCCCTACTAATTCCACAAGAATTCAACTCTTCAGTTTTGAAAAAGGGGTGAAATCTCACAGTGGTATTAACAGCTCCTAACTACAGTCACCATCTTGGAACTCCAGGTCAGACTTTTAGAAGAATTACTCTCAAATTGCTGACAATTTCTTTTCACTGCAAGGTGAATCCCATAAGGATGGGCAGTTACTGTTGCTTTAGCTACTTGAGAGCAGATACATTTCAACTCTTCTTTTTTTTAATCATTTAACACTTTTTCCTACCTTTCAACCACAGTCCTGCTCCATATCCAGCCACCGCTCCTCTGGTCCACCGTCAACCCCAAAGCTCACATGCCCAGCTGGCAGACACAGCTACACCTGCAAAAGGGGCCCCCTGTAGCCCCTGCACCTGGCGAGGAAACCATTATCGGCACATGCCTCCAGGCATCATTGGCCGGTGAAACTGCGGCCATCAAGCTTTTGTGGACTTGTGCTGCCATTTTCCTACTTATCTCCCCTGATGGAAGCTCAGGCATGCAAGGACATCAGTGCAGTAATGTGCAGACATCTGCCATGCTTCTCCCCCCTTACTAGGCACCTGCATATCTGAAGTACCTCCGGGTGTCCCCAGGGACCAGCAGAGACTGGTGTGCATCCATCGCTTCTCCCCAGGACCAGGACAACTGTCATCAGACGTTCAATCCTAGTCCTCCCCTGCTGACCTCCAGTGACCCAGGCTCATTCCCGAACTTGGGTCACCAGTGTGGAGTGAGATGTGGCATCCAGCACCTCAACCCTCAGCACCACTGGGCCGGACTGAACTCTTCTATTTTTATTGTTATAGTGAGTAGAAAGAGTGACATAATTTAAATACTGTAGTAGGTGCATAAATGATAGAAGACAGATTCTTTCCAATTTGTGTGGTTTCTGTAAACACATATAGTTAAAAGCCTCATACCCAGCACAATGCATCATGGGTATACAAATCTGTGTGGTCTGGGGGTAAGCTGACCAGAAAATTATTTAACTGGTGCTAGATTCTGTTTGACATGTCTCTACTCAGATCTTACCGCAGTGTACTTTACACACACTAAACATAACAATGATCTTTAAAATCTGCATGATAGAGAATGCATGATGACAATATGTGCAAGATATGAAACAAACAGTCATGGCACTCCTCACAACAACAAAAACAGTTTAAGACTCACTTGCGTTGAATGATGACAAAGTATTTATTTTTCAGCACAATAGAACAACATTTCATGTGGGGGCAGAAGGCCCACAATGAACAGCTTCTAGCATTTCACGAAATCATTCGCTTTGCAGCTCTGTCTTTTTTCCAGTGGAAGATATTGTTTACCACCTAATAAGGACAGAAAAAGAACATAAGTCCATCAGGTTTATCCTGTAGCCCTACAATGTATTATGCCCTAATAGTCCTCTTAGAGGTGTCCCATTGGGTTTTGAACCTAGCTATAGTCCCAGCATTGAAAGCATTGCTGGGCCAACTATTCCACTCTTCCCCCACTATCTCTGTGAGCAAATACTTCTTAATGTTCTTTTTAGAAGCCAACAGCATAGCTGTAAGATCCTATTGTCATCCTGCATCCTCTTTTTTGCAGTTAGTCAAGTTCAAAGCTACATTCAGTGTGAGTGATTTGGCTGCATGATTTCACTGATCATGTGAGTGATAGGACTTTTGGGTCTTGGTGTAAGGTTTCACACCTACACAAGCCTGGGTTCAGTCCCTAGTAGGAACATTTCTTTCTTTCTTACTTCAATTCATGCAGTATGAAAGATATTGCTAGGTGCTATTGCTGATGTTAGTGATACACTTTCAGCAAGGTTTGAACTTCTGTACTGCTGATAACTTGAAAAGTTCCGGCTCAGAATTTGAAGTATAAGTGCAACTTGGAAAATACTACTCCAAATAGACAGACTATTCATTACAAACATTCACTGCAGTAGTGTAGTGGAGGTCTGCACTCACTGCATGATGTCCTTTGCCACAGCATGCATCTCCTGTATAGAAAACCTAATACAGTGGTAGAACTATAAGCTATCAAGCATTAGAGGACAGGGGGTCTGGATTTTATCCCCGAAGGGGAACATTTTTTTTCATTTTCACTACAATTTATGTAGTATGAGAGAAATTATTAGATGCCATTGCTAATGAAAGCAACATTCTTTCAGCAAGCTTTCACATTCTATGTTGCTGATGACTCGAAATGTTCCAGCTCAGACTTTGATGTTTAAATGCAGCTTTGCAAACACTACTTCAGGCAGACAGACTATTAATTATGAACAACCACTGCAGCTGTATAGGGTGGTATCCACACTCACTACTTGATGTCCTTTGTCACAACATGCATCTCCTGTATAGGAAGCTAAGTACAGTGGTAGAGTTACAAACTATCAAGCAATAAAATGTAGGGGGCCTGGGTAATATGAGAGAAATTGTTAGATGTCATTGCTGATGACAATAAGACTTTCAGCAAGGTTTTAAGTTCTATGTGGCTGATAACTTGAAAAGTTTCAGCTCAGACTTTAAGGTTTACATGTAACTTGGGAGACACTGCTCTAAATAGCTAGACTGTTAATGATGATGATAATGTTGGTGTCTGCACTCACCACTGGATGTCCTTTACCACAGCATATCTTTCTTGCATATGAAGCTTAGTACAGTATTAGAACTAAAATCTACCAAGCAGGAGAGAGTTGGAGGCCTGGGTTTGATCCCCAGAGTGGAACATTTTTTTCTTTCTCACAACTGATGTAGTATGAGATAAATTGTTAGATGGTATTGTTGATGTTAATAGACTTTTAACAATGTGTGACAGTCTACATATATTACTGATAACCTGAAAAGTTCCAGCTCAGACTTTGAGGTTGAAATGCAACGTAGGAAAAATTACTTCAAAGCGACAGGTTGTTTATATGAAAACTCATTGTAACTGTGGGGGGAGTAGGTCTGCATTCAGTGCTGGATATCCTTTGCCACAGTATGCATATTCTGTCTCAGAAACTTGGTGCACTGGTAGAGGTACAGGCTTTCAAACAGTAGATGGTATAAAGACTGGGTTCAACCCCCAGAGTGGATCATTTTTTCTTTCTCACTGCCATATATATATGTACTATGAAAGAAACTGTTAGATGTCATTTCTGATTATAATGATAACTTTCAGCAAGGTTTGACATTCTATATTGCTGATAACCTGAAATGTTCTAGTTCAGACTTTGAGGTTTAAACGCAAATTGAGAGACATTACTTCAAATAGACAGACTGTTATTATGAAATCACTGCAACTGTGTATGGGGGTGCGGTATGCACTCTGCTTGATGTCCTTGGCCATAGCATATATTTCCTTCCTAGGAAGCTTAGCACAGCAGTACAGCTACAGACTACCAAGCAGTAGAGGGTAGAGGCCCTGGGTTAGATCCCCTGAGTGGAACATTTTATTTCTTTCTCACTACAGTTGATTGATGTGATGTCTCAGACCCCACTCCCAATCTAGTTCCCTTTTCATTGCCAAGGAAAGCTTGTCAGCCTTCTTTCTGGCTGTATCATTATTTCACATAGCCTTTCTTTGGTGCCTTTAGTACAATTGACACTTAGATTAAATTTCTCCCTTCCAGCTTGAGATTGTGCCCCCTGGTGAATGAACTGTTCCTTAACCTAAACATTCTAGGGAGTTCACCATGTTGTACCCCTATATGTGTTTGAGTGTTTCCATCATGTCCCCCTCTCCCTTCTATCATCCAGATAGCACATATTGTGACTCTTCAGTCTCTCCTCATAGGACCCAACCTGATGCCCTTGGATCATTTTTGTTGCCCTTTTCTGTATGGATTCTGACCTATCTCTCTCTGTGATCGCCAAACATGGTGAATGCTGTGTGGTTCCATTTCAGGTAATGGTGCAGCACCACACTGCTCGCCCCAATACAAAATGTATTGGGATGAGTGGTGTGGTACCGCACTGTTACCTGAAATGGAACCGTACAGAATCTGACATGTTTGGCAATTGCACAGTTTACAAAATTAAAATAAAGTAAGTAAACTGCATACTTTTTTTTTTACTGTGCAAAAAGCTTAATTGGGGGCTAGAGCTTTTGGAGGTGGGAGGGTTATGATTATGAGAGTTTTCCTTTAAGCGAACATGTGGGGGTATCCTAACATTTAATGCAATATATGGAAGTAACACAGTGGAAGGTGTGTTAAAGGTATGTAAGCAATAAGACATGATGGAGTGTACACTGTGCTGAAATAACCGCACGCCCAGGGATGTAGTGAGGTGGACAAGTGCTTTCTTTTTTTTTTTACTTAGTTTTTATTTCTCTCATCCAAATAGTACATAACAATAGCAATCAGACAAAAGACAGATAGTGTGATACAGCCAAACTGAACATATATAACAACAGCTGTTTCCTAACTTTCGGTTTACACTTCCAGGAGCGTGAAACAGAACAACTAAGAAGAACGGAACAGGACTGTATACCCAAGAGGATGGACCACATCATTTCACAACCCCAAGGAAGACTGTTCATCTCGAGCGTATCACCAATTCCAGAAAGCACATATAAACAAGCATTTGTCAATGACGAATGTTTGCGTGCTGATATTAGCATTTGACATACAGAAGTTAGACAGATGCAGAATAGGAATGGCAGTGAAGTATTGAACTCACGCCAACCCCACCTCCACCCTGCAGAGATGGACAGGTGCAGGGGTGTTCCTTTGGGTCATTGCTCACTAGTAGCAAAAAAAAACAAACTAGGCTGCGCTAAATTATGAAACCTGCAAGTTCATTTGCATAGGTGTTAACATGCGTATGTGTCTTACTTGAAACAGTAGCTGAAGAAAATGTGACTTTTTCTGTGTTAAAGTTCGACACAAACAAAATCTTTAAAAGCTGCAAACTTGAAAAATCCTTAACTGTAATGGGTTCACAGTTGCGTGGCTTGTCAGAAGACAGTCTAACTAAAAGTCTGAGCTGACTTCCTGACAAAAATTAATTAGAGCTAGTATTTTAATTAGAAACAAGAACATTTGTGATGGCTTTGAAAAACCATTGTGACCAATTTTAGTGAACTCAGCACATGCTTAAGATTGTATAGCTTGTCTGCTTAGTAACACACAACCCAAAAAAACAGCAAGAAAAAAAAAACAGCCAAGAATATGACCGAAAATAGAAAAACACATTTTGAGGGAGCAGGGGGGAGAGGCGAGTTACTTATTGAGTTGTAAAAACGTTATGTAAAATGTAATAAGTCCTACATGAAGAAAATGTCTAAAGCCCCAAAACACAAAAAATAGGTACAAACACAACAAAAAGGCATGTGCATTTTCTACTACAAATGAAGTCATATGCAAGCAAAATATTTAAAGTCCTAAAACAATTAACATAGTTCTGAGTTGTCTTTTACACATCTGCTTCTTTGTCCAAAAGTAACTAGTCACTCATTACAAGTCAACTGCTACTTTGCACAAAGCAAGTTATGACTCAACTCAGACTTCAGGCCCTGGACAAAGACAGTACTGACTTATCTCTGGTGTGAAGCAAGTTATATGTCTGGCACTATACTTTCTCAAAAAGTAAAGAAATTGTGCTGGCCCAGTAGTGCTGAGGGCTGAGGTGCTGGACGCCACACCTCGCACCATGCCGACGACCTTCAGGAATGAGCATGGGCCACCGGGGATCAGCAAGGAGGAGATGGATCAAGCATCCGATGGACTGCTCTCCATCTCTGGGGAGGAGGGTGCCTTGCAGTTGGTGCATGTCTGACCCCTGGTGGTGGATGGGGCTTGGTGGAGCACTGCTGCCAGAACATAATGGTGACAGCATGGCAGACACCTGGCAGGGATGCGCATAGGTGTTTGTGTGTGCCCACCGCCATCATCACTGCATGCTGAGTGCTTGCAAGGGAAAAAATGGGAAAAGAGCCTGGTGGCTGGTCATTGCAGCTTGATGGCTGTCCCCTGTTGCTCCATTTCCAAAGGCAACACCCTGAATTGGATCCTAATGGGTGGATGAGTAGGGGGTTCCCCATTGCCCCACCATGGGGGGTAAGCCATGGGGTTTACAAGGGTGAGGGCCTGAAGGAGTGGAGGCTAGGGACAGCAGCAAGACAAGGGACCAACCAGGGCCGGGGGGGAGTGAAAAAAGAAAATAGCAAAAAAAAAAAGTAAGGAAATTCATTGCAACAAGTCACATTAATGTATACACTGGGTTACAAAACCACAAAAGGAGCAAAATGTGATATTATGATTTTCAACCCTAACATCACCCCATCACCTGCCTTCATGACCCAGCTGCAAGCTACCAGTCTGGGGCCATGCCCCTCAGATTTGCGGCTTCTAGCTACAGGTCTGGGGCAGTACCCCAAGTGTCCAGAGCTGCACTTCTTGGGTGTAAGCTACTCTTAGTTCCATTATAGTTAAGGCTGAGTTCCCCATTTAAGGTTAAATCTGAAATTTGGCAGCTTAATAATTTTGCAACCATATGATGGATTTGCTTGAAATTTGGAATGCACAGCCTGGTACCATACCATAGATCTCTGGACCTGCCAAGTTTCTTTACAGCCAGATATACGGTTGCGGAACTACAGAGCACCAAAAAAATGCATACATTTCAGGTTTTTATGCGTTTCTTTGCTCACACCTACAGCCCACATGTTTTGTGTGGTCAGTCCAAAATTCTCACAGAACATGCAGCCAGGATCCCTGGTGTGGTTTTCAAAGATTTCATGAACAAGTATTAAATGGTTTAAAAGTTATTCAAAAAACACTGAATCCCATTATAGTCTATGGGAAAAGTTAACAGCCAACTCAGTTAAGAAGGGGGATAAAACCTTTTATAGGTACATCAGGGAGCATAGGAAGACAAAGGGAGGGATAGTGAGGCTGAATAGAATGGACGGTGGGTGGGCAGAGAGGGACAGTGAAAAAGCAGGGATACTGGATGAATACTTCTGCTCAGTATTCACAAAAGAGGAGGGGGAGGTGCCTAATCCAATTAACAGAAGCACTCTTGATAGGGGGTGATCCCAGTCCTTTCATAGAAGAAAGGGTTCTGAAAGAACTCCTAAAATTGAAGGTGGACAAAGCAATGGGGCCTGATGGAATTTACCCCAGAATTCTAAAAGAATTAAGGGGAAAACTAGAGAAACCACTGACTACCCTTTTTAACAAATCTTTGGAGGATGGTGTGGTACCTGAGGACTGGAGGAAGGTGGATGTGATTCCCCTTCACAAAAGTGGGACCAAGACAAAGGCAGGAAACTGAAGACCTGTCAGTTTGACCTCTGTGGTAGGGAAAGTGATGGAATCACTTCTGAAGGAAAGAATTGTTGAGTTCCTAGAGGCCAGTGGGGCACAGGACCCAAGGCAGCATGAGTTCACAGCGGGAAGGTCATGTCAGACAAATCTAACTGATTTCTTTGACTGGGTGGCCAAAGTAGTAGACCAGGGAGGGGCTGTGGACATGGCCTACCTAGACCTACCTAGTTAGCAAGACATCTGACACAGTCTCACACAAAAGATTAATAGTCAAATTAACCAGCCTGAGAGTGGGTCCCAGGATGGTAGCCTGGGTAAAACATTGTCTGGACAACAGGACACAGAAGGTAATTGTAAACGGAGTCCACTCTGAAGAAAGAGGGGTTACTAGTGGGGTACTGCAGGGTTCAGAACTGGGCCCAGTCCTTTTTACTGCCTTTATAAGTGACATTGCAAAGGGACTGGAAGGAAAAGTATGCCTCTTTGCAGATGACACAAAGATCTGCAAAAGGGTTGATACACAAGGAAGCATGGAAAGGATGAGAAGGGACTTGGCAAGGTTGGAGGAATGGTCAGAAGTATGGCAGCTTGGATTCAATGCAAAGAAGTGCAAACTAATGCACCTAGGAAACAAAAACCCAGGGGAAGCGTACACAGTGGGAGTGGGGAGGTAGTAACAACAACAAAAATGGAAAGGGACCTGGGGGTAATCATATCATATGACCTTAAGGTTAGCAAGCAATGTGAGAAGGCAGTAAGGAGGGCTGGGGACACTGGGATTTATAGGAGAGGCATCACCAGCAGAAAACAGGAAGTTGTTATCCCTCTGTACAAACAGTTGGTGAGACCTCATCTGAGTACTTGCATCCAGTTCTGAGACCCCATTTCGCAAGGATATAGACAGGATAGAGGCAGTCCAGAGGAGGGCAACTAAAATGGTTCAGGGTCTGCAAGAGAAGCTACTACGAGGAGAGACTAAAGGAGCTTATATGTATACCCTTGAGGAAAGGAGGGAGAGGGAGGACATGATAGAAACTTTTAAGTACCTCAGTGGAATCAACAAAGTCCAAGAGGGTAGCATCTTTCAGAAAAAGAGATGTGCAAGAACAAGGGGACACAATTTAAAGATGGGGGGCTGTTCAGGGGAATGTGAGGAAGTATTTTTTCACAGAGAGGGTGGTGGATGCATGGAACAGCCTTCCTGAGGAGGTTGTGGGGTCTAAAACTGTGGGAGAATTCAAGAATACATGGGACAGACATAAGACAATTCTTGTGGGGGGTAAGAAGAAATAGGCTGTTGGTTAACTAGGGTCGGCAGCTTATCCTGTAGGTAGGGAAATGGGCAGACTAGGTGGGCCAAGCGGTCCTTATCTGCCATCAAAGTCTATGTTTCTATGTTTCTTGACAACTGAAATGACTTCAGAACATCAGATATGTAGTCATTTCAGTTTTCAAGATCACCCAATTAAAAAAGAATACAAGATACTGAAGGTACTGAATATACTAAACTGGCACCTACAGTAACTCCAATGGGTGTGTGTGTGGGGGGGGGGTAACGCCTGATGTTAGAATTTCATTACAAAATGGTTTGTCCATTCACCAGTTACTTCAGTCCCCCACCCATGGGCTCAGATTGAGGGGGCTTAACGCAGATCTGAAGTCAAGTGTGCAGGTTGCTATAAAAATCTGAAGGAACTGATGAATGGATACATAATTTTGTAATTAATGCATGGAGGCTCTCACAGGCATCACAGGCATTAGAATGTAATGTACAGTGTTCTGTGAATTAAACTAGACATGTTACTTGTAGAACGTTATTGAGGCACATTACGTGCTCAGTATTTACTAATTGTCGTTTTTAATCTGACATGTAGAAAGGGTAAGTGAGGCGGCCCCTCTAATTGAGCTCCTTATTATATTTTGCAACAGTATTTATAGTTTTTGTGACTTACACTGGCATGTTTACTGTATTAAATGATGGGCTAATGGGGGATCCACCTTTGCTTTCAAAGACATAAACATAAGCTGAGTAGGTAATGTATTGTGAGATTGAATATTTATTGAATATTTAATAATTACAGATCCGTTTGGTACAGTACTATTAATAGTGGTCTATCACATGACCTGCCACTCATTGACAAACATAGTTGTTTTGTTTTTTTTGTTTGTTTTGTTTTTTTACTGAAGTGCCAAAGTCAATGTTATGAATAGGATGTGGCTTGTACTGACAACACCTATACATAGCCAGTGACTGGCAGTCAGAAAATATAATTGGTTTTTGGCCTAAATAAGACTCTCTCTGGCTTGAGGACTGCCAAACAAAGCAGTCAAAGGGATTCCCAACTATCGCTGTATCAATCAGCCAAATCTCGGACATATTGTTTTATTTGGGGGGTTGTGGTTTAGCGTGGATGTGGGGTGGTGAGACGGGGTGGGAGGGAGGAATGGAAGCCATGCACAATGATTACAGGATTAATGTCCACAAAAAATAATAGGGGATCATCTAACCACATTACATAACGGTTAGTCCATGTAGATGTACAGTTTTTCAGTCACTTGCTTCGTTTACATGTTTGCCAATGTGTGGTTGTGGTAGCAGAAACACAGAGGTTATCACACATGATCTGCATTTAGAGATAAAAAACAGTAACAAAATTTATAAAATCGGCTCGACTCAGTGTACACTCTGATAGAAGTTACAATGGAATGCCAATTGTAATAAATTGAAACCACACAGCCACTTTTGAGAGCATTGCTAAATCACACAAGGAGCACAATCAGATGGGTTCCGTACACTATGGAATATGAACAAAACAGTTTTTACAATTTGCCATTGGGGTTGTTGGGAGGGGCGAGGGGATTGACAGTGGGGTTTGGGGCAGGTGGGTGAAACCGATGGGTTATTATTTGCCGGGGATGGGATATGAAGGTTGTGGTGTGGGTACAGGCTGCTACATTGAGGTGACATGAAGTGGGTTGTAATGCACCTACTGGCTAAGGATAAGCTGCCCAACAGGGTGGCATGAGGAGCCTCTTGGTGTAAGAAAACAACCATGAAAAATAGGAGACTCAAGCTGTAAATTGCCATGGCACATAGTAATTGGACCAGTGATGTAAGCACTTTGCAGGTGAACTGGCCCTACATGTCTTTGTGGGCAACATCACAAATTTCAAAATAAACAAACTAAGTCCAGTCGGCAGCTAAATTTTAAAGTTGAAAACAGAAGGAAACGCATTCGCAATGATGACAAAACAGGATCCTGACATAAATTAGGAATGATTTAGAAACAAACCCTGACATCCATTGGTGGTGCAAAATTTGTATGATCTGAACCTGACTGTGTCCCATTAAATAACTTTCAACTTGAGCAGATTTCAGCAGTTTTAGCAGGTTGAAAGAGTGACATCTGCCGGTGAATGAAGCATCCACTTAAAAAACTGATTTAATTACAGGACAGCAATCGCTCTGGGACAAGAGGTGATTGCCCTCCTGTGGCCAGCTTAAGAAGTACATTTAATAAGCTAGTGAACCGCATCTTGGACAATGCACTACCGGATTACAGCCTCATTAATGCTCATCATGCCGGGATGCTACCTAAATGCCACTCATCATAACAAGGTACCGGGAAACTTTTCAATAACAACCACTGTACTTTATATTGATCCCTGGTTTGGCCCATCTCAAGTACAGTGTAGTTCTGGTTAGGGAAAGGGAGACCCGCAAAAGGTTTTGAGGGTCTGATAGGTTCTTATAAGCCATAGAAGGTTCTGATAGTTAAACACTGAATCTAATGGCAGAAGGGGACCAAGGGCCCATCAAGTCTGCCCATACTATGCTACCTCACCCCACCGGTCTACTGTACTGGGGGGGTTGTCTCCCTCTTCTCCCACTCTCTCACCTCTCAATCCCATGTCCCACCCCCAGCACTATGAGTCCCTTTGCCTATTCCCAGCCATGTTTAAACCTATTTAAGGTAGCTGCCTTCACCACATCTACCAGCAGTCTGTTTCATGGTTTCACCTCCCTTTCATAGAAACATAGACTATGATGCAGAAAAAGACCAGAGGTCCATCCAGTCTGCCCGAGTTCTCACTAATCCCTGGAACCTACTGTTTCTCCAGGGTAGTAACCCTCCCCGTCATCTCTCTGTTCTCCTCCTTGGTCCTGTCTCCCTAGTAACCACTATTCCTTTCATTATGTCGCAGCCCTGCTTAAATCTCCTGACTGTTTTTGCACCCACCATCTCAGCCAATAGGCTGTTCCAAGGCTCCACCACCCTTTCCATAAAGTAGTATTTCCAAACATCCCTCCTGGATCCACAGTATCTCCTGTTAATTTCCATTCGTGTCCACGTGACCATGAATTAGTATTCAGGCTAAATAGTTCTCCACAGTTCACTTTGTTAATTCCTTTAAGGAATTTGAAGCTCTCAGTCATATCTCCCCTCTCCCTTCTGTTCACCAGTGAGTACATATTTAGTGCCTTGAGGCACTCTCATAGGATCTGCCTTGCTGGCCCTGAATCATTTTTGTTACTCTGTGCTGCACTGTCTCCAATCTATCTTTATCCTTTCTGAGGTGAGGACTCCACAACTGGGTCCAGTACTCTAGGTGAGGCCTCACCAGGGATTTGTAGAGGGGAAGTATTACCTCTTTTCTTCTGCTATCAATACCCCTTCCAATAGAAACATAGAAACATAGACTTTGATGGCAGATAAGGACCGCATGGTCCACCTAGTCTACTCATTTCCCTACCTACTGGATAAGCTGCAGATCCTAGTTAACCAACAGCCTATTTCTTCCTACCTCCCACAAGAATTGTCTTATGTCTTTCCCATGCATTCTTGAATTCTCATACAGTTTTAGACCCCACAACCTACTCAGGAAGGCAGTTCCATGCATCCACTACCCTCTCTGTGAAAAAATACTTCCTCACATTGCCCATGAGCCATCCTCCCTCTGTCTTCAAATTGTGTCCCCTTGTTCTTGCACATCTCTTTTCTGAAAGATGTTAACCTCTTGGACTTTGTTGATTCCACTGAGTTACTTAAAGGTTTCAGTCATGTCCCCTCCCCTTTCCTCAAGGGTATACATATTAAGCTCCTTTAGTCTCTCCTCGTATGGCTTCTCTTGCAGACCCTGCACCATTTTAGTTGCCCTCGTCTGGGCTACCTCCATCCTGTCTATGTCCTTGCAGAAATGGGATCTCCAGAATTGGATGCAGTACTCCAGATGGGGTCTCACCAACTGTCTGTACAGAGGGATAACAACTTCCTGTTTTCTGCTGGTGATGCCTCTCCCTATACATCCTGATATCCCCCCAGCCCTCCCTACTGCCTTCGCACATTGCTTGCTAACCTTAAGATCATTTGATATGATTACCCCCAGGTCCCTTTCCATTTTTGTTGTTATTACTACCCCCCCCATTGTGTACTCTTCCCCTGGGGTTTTGTTTCTCAGGTGCATTAGTTTGCACTTCTTTGCATTGAATCCAAGCTGCCATACTTCTGACCATTCCTCCAACCTTGCCAAGTCCCTTCTCTTCCTTTCCACCTCCACCCTTGTGTATGAACCCTGTTGCAGATCTTTGTGTCATCTGCAAAGAGGCATACTTTTCCTTCCAGTCCCCCTGCAATGTCACTTATAAAGACATTAAAAAGGACTGGACCCAGTACTGAACCCTGCAGTACCTCACTAGTAACCCCCCTTTCTTCAGAGTGAACTCTGTTTATTATTACCTTCTGTGTCCTGTTGTCCAGACAATGTTTTACTCAGGCTACCATCCTGGGACCCACTCCCAGGCTGGCTAATTTGTTTATTAATCTTTTGTGTGGGACTGTGCCAAATGCCTCACTAAAGTCTAGGTAGACCATGTCCACAGCCCCTCTCTAGTCTACTACTTTGGTCACTCAGTCAAAGAAATTGATTAGATTCATCTGACATGATCTTCCCTCTGTGAATCCATGCTGCCTTGGGTTCTGTGCCCCATGGCCTCTATGTACTCAACAATTCTTTCCTTCAGAAGTGATTCCATCATTTTCCCTACCACAGAGGTCAAATTGACAGATCTGTAGTTTCGTGCCTCTGTCTTGCTCCCACTTTTGTGAAGGGGAATCACATCCTCCCTCCTCCAGTCCTCAGGCTCCACACCATCCTCCCATGATTTGTTAAAAAGGGTAGTCAGTGGTGTCACTAGTCCCCCCTTAATTCTTTTAGAATTCTGGGGTGAATCCCATCAGGCCCCATTGCTTTGTCCACCTTCAGTTTTAGGAGTTCTTTCAGAACACTTTCTTCTGTGAAAGGACTAGGATTGACCCCCCTATCCAGACTGTTTTTGTTAATTGGATTAGGTACCTTCCCCTCTTTTGTGAATACTGAGCAGAAGTATTCATTCAGTATCCCTGCTTTTTCACTGTCCCTCTCTGCCCACCCACCGTCCATTCTATTCAGCCTCGCTATCCCTCGATTTGTCTTTCTATGCTCCCTAATGTACCTATAAAAGGTTTTATCCCCCTTCATAACTGAGTTGGCTATCTTTTCCTCAGTTTGGGCCTTTGCTATTTTGACTGCCTTCCCTGCTTCCTTCTGCCTTAACTGGTACAGTTCTCTGTTCTGCTCCTTCTGTGTTTCCTTATACTTCCTAAATGCTATGTTTTTCTCCCTAACATTCCCTGCCACTTCTTTTGAGAACCATAGTGTTTTTTTCCTTTTGTTTTGATTTGTTTATTTGCTTTACACAAAGGCTTGTTGCCTCTGTGATGGTAGTTTTGATGTTTTTCCATTGTTGCTCCACCCCTCCTTCTAGTCTGTTTGCTAGTGCTTTTCTAAGGCACTCTCCTATCTTGCCAAAGTCAGCCCTCCTGAAGTCCAGTACCCTCACTTTTGTATGGCTTGACTCTGCAGCTGAGTTTATCGTGAACCACACTGTTTAGTGGTCACGCGTTCCCAGATGGCTACCCACTTCTAGATCTGAGATCCTCTCGCTGTTCCCATTTGTGAGTATGAGGTCTAAGATTGCTCCCTCCCAAGTGGGTTCCAACACTAACTGTCTGAGGCATGTCCCCTGTAGAGCATCGAGAATGGCCCTGCTTTTGGATGTGGCTGCAGTAAAAGTGATTCAGTTAACATCTGACATATTCAGGTCCCCATCAACAATATCTCTCTTTCTCTGCCATTCTAAGGATGCCTTCTATCATATTCCTGTCCATCTCCCCTTTCTCTGCCATTATAAGGATGCCTTCTATCATATTCTTGTCCATTCCCTGCCCCTGAGATGGGAGTCTATATACAACCCCTGTGCAGATTGTGGTGCCATTTCCAGTCTCTAAGGTGACCCACAGTGCCTCCTCTCCTCCCTGTTTACTCTTTTGTTCTGTTGCTTTTATCCCTTCCCTTACATAGAGTGCTACTCCTCCCTCTCTTCTACCCTCCCTGTCTCTTCTGTATGTTGTGTACCCTGGTATGTTAACATCCCAGTCATGGTTCTCTGTGTATCATGTTTCTGTGACTGTCACAATATCCAGGCATCCCTCTTCCATCAAGGCCACCAGCTCAGGGAGCTTATTGCCCAAATTACGGGCATTGGTACTCATTACCAGGGCCCCAATTTTTCTGCGGCACATCAGAGCAAAGTTCTGCGGCAGGGTTCTCATTTGCCACAGAACTTCTGTGGCACTCAGCACCAATTTCTGTGGCAATTCTGTGGCACATTTTTACCCTTAATATTTTTCCTTTTTTTTTTTTTTTGCCAAATCTGACACAATGCACGCTCATAACACAGTCATTTTATGGGCATTTGTCACCAAATTTTCAACATAGCCAGTTTAAGACTTCTGCTCATGAACAGTATCACTGTGATTTTATTAATCTGTCCGGAACATTGATTTTGCACACCGACAGTGCCATTGTGCATTACATGTGCGAAAACACATTTTGGGTGAAATGTGAAAAATGACAGTTGTACTCTTCATAAGGAGGTGTGGTAAAATGGTAATACTGAAAATGGTGAAAATATTAAAAAATGCTCGAAGTTATGAGCATGTAGTAGGAACTGCTTTAGCGCATGCTCATAACACAGTCTATTTATGGGCCCTTGTCACCAAATTTTCAACATAGCCAGTTCAAGATCTCTGCTCATGAACAGTATCACTGTGATTTTATTAATCTGTCTGGAACATTGATTTTGCACACCGACCACGCCATTGTGCGCTACATGTGCGAAAACACATTTTGGGTGAAATGTGAAAAATGACAGTTGTACTGTTCATAAGGAGGTGTGGTAAAATGGCAATACTGAAAATCTGGAGTGAAAATATTGAAAATGCTTGGAGTTACAAGCGTGCGTAGGAACTGCACAATGCACGCTCGTAAAACAGTCATTTTGGGGCATATTTTCACCAAATTTTCAACATAGGGTTTTTAGGAGCCTACCTCATGAACTGTGACACTGTCAGTTTGTTAATCATTCCGGAAAGGTGGTTCCATGCAGTGACTGCGGAACCACCTTTCAGGACCGAGTATCAAAATAACAGTGTCACAGTTCATGAGGTGGGGCCCCAAAAACCCCGTGTTGAAAATTTGGTGAAAAATTCCCAGAAATGGCTGAGATATGCACTAAAGTTGAGAAAAATCCATTTATGCCATTATACAGCTTACCGGCATTTCTTCGGTTCGCAGTCAGCTTTGAAGAGTGCAGATGTGTTCCCGGTCCACGGAAGATCATCGCGCTGGGCTCCGGAAGTAAGTATGGGTTGAGGTGGAGGTGAGGTGGGGGTGGGGGAGGTGGGTACGCAGAGGGTGGGTGCAGGTTGGGGGGGCAAAAGACTCACTGATAGAAAGTTTTTTTGTTTCAGGTTTTTTTTGGATTCTCACACAAGGAGGGACTTTTGCCATGCTGGGGTGGGCTCCCAGCATGGCACCAGGCAGCTTGAGGGGGCAGTGAAACCGACAGGGGATTGGGCACCCCCGTCAGCAAATGAAGCATTTTCCACACTGGGGTGGGCTCCCAGCATGGCATACTAACATTTCAGAGGGGGCACATTTGTTCCACTGGCGGCCGCAAATTCCGCAGGTGACAGCAAATTCCGTAGATATTTCCGCAGTTTGCCACACCCACAGAATCACGGAAAACTTGGGGCCCTGCTCATTACCCTCCATTTCTTGATGGTCTTATCCCTTTTTGTCCCATCCCTGTCCTTACTGCTTTTGTCATTTTCTCCATTCAACCCTGCCCTTCTCCCTATCAATGTCTCTATCTTGGTGTTTACCTCGCTAACTACCCTGATATTTTTTGGCGGGGCTAGGATTTCCCTGCTCCTTTCCAGTGCCTCCCTCCTTAGCTAGTTTAAATGCTTGCCAATGAAGCATTTAAACCTGTCACCTAGGATTCTGGTTCCCCTCCTGAATATATACAGACCTTCATGCCAGTATAGGCCTGCATCACTCCAGGTGGACCCCCAGTCCCCAGTGAAGCCAAACTCCTGAGCTCTGCACCAGTTTTTCAACCACTGATTGAATCCCATGGTGTGGAGCACCCTAGCCTCACCCATGCCATAGACAGGCAGCACCTCCGAGAAGGTTACCGTGCATGCTACTTGTCTAAGGCCCCTCCCCAACCCCACAAACTCCTCCTACATTGTTCTGAGCCCTTTCCCAGCCAGGTCATTTGTCACTAGGTGGACAATGACATCCAGCTCCCTCCCTGTGCAACTGCTCCTGTGATCCTGAGGATTTGTTCCCTGTCCCTCCAAGCCATGGTGCCTGGCAGGCACCTTACCTCCCTCCCCCAGTTCTACCCTCCTAACAATGGAGTCCCCCACCAGGAGTTGTTTCCTTCCCTTGGGGGGTCCCATGCCACCCTTCTGTGGGTCTCCTTTGTGGAGGTTCCCAACATCCTCCTTGGTCTCCACTACAGGTGCCTCTATAGAGGAACCACACTCTGCCAGAGTGGCATACAAATTGTGGAGAGGTACAACTGGAGAGATGCACCTCTGTTCCACCACCATCACCCTCCCTGAGCCCACTGTGGTCCAACCAGTCCTCTTTCTTTGCAACCTCTGAGGCAGCGGCAGTGGCTCTGGTGGTCCCTGGGTGGAAGAGGAGGTCCTCCAAATCCTGGTCAACTCAGCCTGGAGATGAGCAACCTCCTCCCTTAGCCCAGAGAGGTGCCTGCAGATGGGACAGCACCACATCCTCCAGAATGTCTCCCGGAAGATTGCTGCACCACAGCCACTACACTACACCACTCCCATCATGTCTTATTTCTGGCCCCTTATCTGTCAGCCTTGCTATAGGCCTGGTTGCACTGACTCGATTGCTTAAATGAGTTGCTAATGACAACTTCCAGCTCCCGTTCCTCATCTGTAGTGCTAAGTCTCTCTCCTCCCATCCAGTACTTTGTCTTGGGGTTCTTTTTCCCTAGGTGAATTTTAACTGCCAGACCTTTGACCACCCCTCTAGCTTTTGTAGGTCCTTGAAGTACTATAAAACTTCTTCACATTTCTCTTGAACTTGCCCTCCGTGGTGAGATAAGACCATATTTTATTATTCTGGGACATGTTTTATACAACTCTATGTGAGAAATGCATCAGATGCCCATAGTAGCCTGTGTAAGGGCAAGGAATCATGGGTGCAGACCATGGGCCCTGTAGACGGATGTGATTTTCTTGTTGCTACAGAAAAATAACTGTTTTCTACTAGCAGAGGCTAGATTTAATCAAGTTATCTAACAGGAAACAAAAAAGACTTAAGCAGAGCTGGCCAGCTGGCAGGTCCATTTGTGTCTCAATGGAACACAGCATAGCTGGTGTTTCTTCGTCTACCTTTCCTTTGTTTTCAGAGATCTGCAACAGGTAAGCTTGTTAACAAATTAATAGCCTACCATTTATGTAACACAGCTGTATTTAGTGTTGATTAACTACAGCTATCTCCCACAGGGAGGCTGAAATATTCTCACAGACATTCTGGTCTAAACTGGTTTACCACATGTGTTGTTTTTTTTCCTTATGTTTATAAACTGCATATCTGGGTTATTATAATAAAATACTGAACTTTGATTGGTTGGGTAACCATAGAAACTGAAATGCTAACCAATCACCAGGCAGCCGCTAAAGACTGGATCTGCCCTCTGGAACCCCTTTAAACCAGAATGCAGAGGGATATCTGAGCCTTTTTGCTGCTTTTTCACTGAAGTCTTTGTTTTGCCATTTTGCACTCAAGACCTTCTGTACCTGCTGTCTTAAACAGAGACAATTTTCTCCTGAATCACTGAGAGCCAAGACTTCATCCACCACACATTTTAAGGACACCTCTGCGCTTCAAAATCCCAACTAAGGACTCAATGTAGACTGTTAACCTCAGAGTTTAGAGTGTGGGGTTTTATGTATAATTCTTCCTGTTATTTTCAATATCCTGTAACCAAGGTCTAAATTATTTTGTCTTTTTGCTATTTACTATTTTCTTATTAATTTAATAAGTAAAGCCTTTGGCTTATTTAAAAATCATTCTGCCTATGTTGTTTGTGTGTGTAGTTGCCTGGGTAAAGGTTGTTCAAATGATACCATGTCTGTGAGACTGTTTTAAGGCTAAACACTACCAGAGTAAAGTACCCTTAGGGTCTTCATGATGAAAGGAGGGGATGAAATATGAAGGGTCTCAGGAGGAGCCTGTGGTAGGATTTGAACCGAGCATTGTGTTTCTGGGGAAAGATACATAATTGGGTGTATAGGGCCCCCTCCAAGGTCTATACATGCTTGTGACTTTCTGATTTGTGGTGCAGTGGTTGAAAGGGTTCTACACCAGGAACACAGACTTGAGACTGTATTTGTATGCCCTTACATTAAGAAAGGTTATCTCTGAACCTCATTCTCCCCCCATCACAAGAGAGATTTGCTGTGATGCAGAGAGAAGGAAATCCCACCCCATGGAAGTGGGCTTGTCACACCCTCCACCAACCTCCAATCATGCTCCCAGGTGACTGCATCCTTATTCCTAACAAACAGGTCCTTGCTGTTGACTCTATTTATACCTCTTAGAAAGTTATCTATCATGTCCCCTCTCTCACACCTGGCCTCCAGTGAGTACATACATAGAGCCCCCAGCAGTTACTCATAAGATCTGCCTTGCCGGCTCTGGATCTTGGTGATCCTCCTCCTCTATACCAACTCCAGTCTGTCTGTATTCTTCCTCAGGTGTCACCTCCAGAACTGGGTGCAGTACTCAAAAACAAGGTCTCATCAGAGATCTGTATAGAGGCAGTATCATCTCACTTCTCCTACTATCAGAACCGCTTCCTGTACAGCCCAGCATCTCCAACACCTTGCTCCATGGTTTGCTACAGTGACTAGTTTACTTGAGGGAATCACTGATTATGACCCCCAGATCACTGTCCTCTGTTAAAGTGGCCAGCCAAACCCCTTTCATTCAGTATTTCACGCATGGGTTCTGTCTCCTTAATTGCATTACCTTGCACTTCTTGGCACTGAATCTCAAATGCCAGGCATTTTTCCATCTCTCTAGCTTCCCTAGGTTTAACTGGCACTCTTGCACCCCTTCCTTGTGATCTACACTTCTGAAGAGCTTTGTGTGGATATTAAGGAGACACAGCTTGCCCCAGATATTTTCTCCTGTGTCACTTATAAACATATTGAATAGGACAGGCCCAAGGACTGATCCATCTGGTGCTTTGTTTGTGACCTCCCTTCCCCCAACTTGGCCAAATTTACTACTGCCCACTGTTACCTCCCTCCCAAGCAAATTTCTTACCCACCTAACTAAACTTAACTCCACTCCACTCCTAAGTCCTCCAAACCTTTCATCAGTTTCCTGTATGGCACCAAACTGAAGGCCTTGCTGAAGTCACTGTAGTGAAAATCTACCACCTGTCCTATGTCTGTCACCTTAGTGATCCAGTTAAAACACACTATCAGCTTGGAGTGGCAATACCTCCCTGATACAAACTCGTGCTGCATACCATCCTGCAGTTAGTTGTTCTCTAAGTAGGCCACCCACCTTTCTTTGAGTAGGGACTCCATCAGCTTATCTACAATGTAGGTAAGACTGACAGGTCTGTAGTTGCCCAGATTCTCCCTGTCCCCCCACCTTGTGGAGTAGTACTTTATCAGCAGACCTCCAGTCCACTGGCACCATTTCTGACTTCAGTGAGTCATTATATTAGTTTTTAAAAGCAGTAAACTATTACCTTTTATATCAGAGGTACTTTCTCATTTCCCTTTGGTTAATTGGAAGATTGCTTACATGATGTTAGTGGGTGCTGTGGCAGAGCTATGGAGTGGCGAAGGGTACGGCTGCACCCCCCATGCTGTTGCATTTCATTCTGTTAAACAGGTGTGATTTATTGAATGCACAAAAGTTTATATTCAAAACTATGGATTACATTTGTATTTTCTATCTAAAATGTAATGAAAAAGATAATAGCAGACAATATAAATGATTTAAAAAACACTGAAAAAAAATTGCATATCAAGTATGCACACCACCCAGCACCCCCCCATTGTAAAATTCTGCATCCGCCACTGAGTAGGTGTGATGTGTGGTACAGCACACTGCCTAGTAGCTGACACATCTAGCTCTGTTTCACCCACTACATCATCAGCATTGTAATCTCTGTCTGGAAGGTTTTGAGCCAGACCCCTGATGAACTTAGGATCAGTGATAAAATAGACAGGACACCAACAAAAGGGATCAGATCATGAATAAAGTATTTATTCTGATAACAGATATAAGCCCTACATTGCCTTACCTCAACACCAGGAGCCAGAGTATTCCCTATACTCTGGAGCATATGATCAGACTTGGAGTGCAAACAGTGTGCAACATCTTATATAGTAAAATAATAACTATGGCAATGGCTAGTCTGTGGGTATATTATAATTACAGCTAACAAACAAAACAAGCCCTATTGGCTAAAAGTTAGATGACTCCCAGTATCTAAAGATATACAAAGTATAGCAATATGCTGACTAAGGCATTCCAGCGCTAAACAATAGATTAGTATTACAGACAGATAGCAGTCCACTAGGTGGTGCTGTTGTATAAGGCAAAATCATAGCAATTGGATAAGGCAACTCCAAATACAGCCAGAAGTTAGTGTCACATAATCCACCAGTTGGTGGTCCAGATCATACTTGGTCATACAATAGTATTGTTGCAAGCAATAAGCATAAATCAATGCTTAGTTAGAAAAATACAGTCACATTATATTCATCTCAGCAGTTATAACATTGTAACTGGCTGCAAATGGTAATCAGTAATTGGTCTCCGTGCCCTAATATGTTAGTAACGATCAGTATCATCATGGTTAGTAGTAACAGAATAGTGTTGTCCAAGATAAACTATGGGTAGCCAATATGGAGTGGGGGCCTAGCCAAACAGTCCCCCCCCGTTGCCTTCCTGCTAAGGCAACAAAATCGGTAAGTGGATGTGGGATTACAAACCTGAAGCACAGGCCTTGTATAGAAAGTCGAGTTGGGCATGGTGTTGTTTAAGTGTGTGTCGTAGACAACATAGAGATACCAAAAAGGCAAATATTAAAAATACTTGAATAACTACAAAACCTTTGAAAACAAACTCTAATCAGGTATTACCAATGGCAACTCTTAAGCCTACATCATGGAAGAGGTCATTATTTTATTTATTTATTGAAGTCTCAGATTAACACCTTTGAGGATAAGCTCATTATATAGGTTCCATATCAGAGGATAACAAACATTATTGACATTGTACAGCTAGGTAAGAACAAAATAAAACAAGGGGGTCTCCAGCTTTGGAGATGTTATTGCTAACTTGGATGAGATGTGAGTCTTTCCTGTCTAATAGTGACTTGAGTTTAGGGACAAGGGATCAGTCTTAACATTGAACATGGGTAGATATTGTGAGATAGCATTCAAATGGTCAGGGTCAATAGAAATGTAATCTACTTCTGGGACTGGGACTGGGGTGATAACTGTATGGCCAATAACAGTTGTTTCATGTGGAATAAAACAAGTTCAGGAATGTCACAAGTCAGAGACCCATATGTGAATTTTTTGTGGTTAGTTACTACACAGTACTTGCCATCAGCATTATAAGATACCTTTACTTGTTGGTTGTACCATTTGGTGAGTTTGATGGGACAGGTGAAGGATGAGTTTGTGAGGCATCTGGTATATTGATGGACATCTTCCTTGTAGTTGTCATAGGGTTGAGGTGGTGTCCGCTTTGGTAGAAGGGGTGATGAGGTCAGAGTGGAGTTACCTGTGCTAGGGTTAAAAGTTTCATTAGATTGCAATTCCATATCAAGAGAAAAAGACCAATCAATTGCATCCCTGGAATAGCTACGGACAGGATTGATTATATCAAACACATCACAGCGACAGAGGTAGTGGTAACCGTTTTTGGCACAGCAGTCCATTGATGGTGCCACACAGGCATCTAGGATGTCATGGAATACCAGCAATGGAGGCAGGTCGATCATTCCCTGAAGATGTCTTCAAGATGTCCTACCAGATGGATGTTGGAAAGTTTGTCAAAAGTGGCAGTTTTAGGATCAAAGCATGCAAGAGAAACAGTAAAGGTCACATACGTAGTATCTTGAATTGAACATTGTTTCATTTCATTACATTACATGGGCCCTGGTTGGAGTGTCTAGTAATGTACCCTAGATTTCTAGCAGTAGATAGTGGAAACTGTACAGTTCTTTCAATGCATTTAGTGGTGCATGATAAAGATCTACAGTGTGGGCAATGCCATTTGGCCATACGGTTATCATGGATCAAATCTGGGATGCACCCTGATTCGAGATCCAGAAAAAGATTTGTCATGGGAGTCATTACAGAAGAGCCATAGGCTGAGCAAAGTAGTTGTCTGGCTATAAAATGCTGCTCTGCTTCTTTATTGTTCTGGAAAAATAATTAATTGATTTTGTTCTTAGTGTCATTAAAATGTGTAACTATGTCATGCATGTTGTAAACTGTAAACTGCTCCACACGAGTAAGGCCATCTACACCTTATAAAACAGGGGAAATAACATCTTGTCCTACATCAGTTTGGAATTTCAAAGTCTAGCTATGTATTGCAGTCAAGTCTGCTCAATTCCAGATGGACATACCAGTCCTCACCAGACCAGTAACAGTACTTGTGACTCCTGTTATGTCAGCAGAGCCACGCTTGCTGTAGGGGTTTCCTTTAGCTTTCTTGGGTTTGGGTTTGGGGTGATCTCTAAATACACCTCAATGTGGGGTAGTATGGGGCCCTGCTACAGCATCCTGAGTGTGAGTTTGATATGCTGCCAAGAGGTCAAGTAGCATAGCACTATGGAATTTAGAAGTGTTGGTGGTGGAGCACCAACCAAATTCAGCTATATTCCAATTCATGAGATTTAAAACAACAGGAATGTGCATAAACTGCATGTTGTTGACAAGGGTACCTGGTAGAGAAGTGGTAACAAGTCTGCTAGTTGGTTCTTGTTCCAAAATGGGGCACTCAGCAATAAGTTCTTCAGTTGGGGGGTACCACAGTTAAAAACATAGGAGTGCTGGCAATAGAATGTTGTGTACAAAATTGTTTACTAGATTCATTCTCATAAATGCCACAAAAGACAGGGTTAACAAGTGCAGTAAGGTTATATAGACCCGTATGTTGAGCTTGACATATAGACAAGGTTCCATTAGGAGAAATACAGGTATTGGAGCAAACTTGGAATATGTCTTTAGCTGGGGTGGGCCTACTGGAATTTGTTTTCCCTGGCCATCAGTTTGCCATTCAATTTGAAGAGAGGATTGGTCAGAGACTATGGCATTAAGGTAGGCATTCTTGCCTTTCTGGATTGTAATTAGTCTGGATGGGACAACAATGCTGGCTGCTTGTTTAAGAGTTGGTGTTCTGATACATGGCCAGGGGGAAAGTAACACTCGTCTGAAGGATGTAGAGCATGGAGAAATCATTTCAGATTAGAGTTCACATTAGGATTCGTGTCTTTGGGCTTAGAAAATACTGGTATAACCGCAATCAGGATTCCTGAAATAAGGAAAACAAGTAGATAGCCATCTTTTGGGTAACCTGTATGGAAGAAAGACAATTAACATTAGTATTCACCGTTTTCTACCAAACGGATAAAGAAGGAGGGTGCTGCTCTCCTTTAACAGCTTGAGCTGGTTGGCATGAAGCCATCTTGTCTTTCTGCTTGTTTGCAGCGCTGATTCTTAACTGGTAGACTGCTTGACTGAGTTTGTTGATGATTGGGTAAGGTCCCTCCCATTTATTGGCAAAGGGATGTGTGGGGGGGTGCAAATTTGAGTACCATTAGCTGCTCTCTAACTTGCCTGTCGACTTCTTTAACCATTTTATTAAAGTGCATTTTTGATTACAGTTGGGCTTTTCCAATGTGTTATGGAACAAGTAGGTGGGTCTTGGTTTAGGAGGCTTCCTTCCTGTGTGTTTAGCTAGGCAGGGTGTCCCCTAACCAATCCGCTGATACCCTAATAACTTTATTGTCCTAATTTTTGCACTGATCCTACCACAATTGCCATAATGTCTGGAAGGTATAGGGCCAGACCCCTGAGGTACAAGAGACCAGTGATAAAACAGGCAGAATACTGACAAAAGGGATCAGATCATAAATAAAGTACTTATTCTGATTACAGATATAAGCCCTGTGTTGCCTTACCTCGACACTGGGAGCCAGAGTATTCCCTATACTTCAGAGCATATAATCAGACTGTGTCATCTCTGGGCCTGTCACAGGAAGTTTCCACTGCAAACCACTGGGGCGGCCACATGTTGGACTGGGTCTTCTCACTGGGGCTTGAGGTTAGTAATCTCAAGACTGACCAAGTTATTTAGTCTGATTACTGCATGGTGGTGTTCTCACTCTGGGCTCCCCCATGAGCCCTCCCCCTGTGGAGATGGTCAGCTATCACCCTTTGAGGGGTTTGGCCCCAGAGGGATTCTTGACAGTGGCTGACCTATCTAGTGTGGACAGTGCATGCATTGGAGGTTCAGGCATGGCAGTTGCCACCTATAATAGGGTGATGATGGCAGTGCTCCACTCCCTTGCACCAGCCCATGTATGACCTAGATCTTCTCACTTGAGGTCCCCTTGGTTTGATGGGGAACTCAAGGTGATGGAGATTGTGGATCAGAAGCTGGAGCGCTGCTGGTGGAAGTCTTGCCTGGAGGTGGATAGACTGGCCCTGAGCTCACATTATTGTGAGTATCAGGAGGCAATCACTCATAAGAAGGCAGAGTTCCTGTCCAGAGAGATTGCTGCTGGGAAGAATTAACTGGCTGTGCTCTTTCAGACTGTGGACAGGCTCTTAAATCCAGCCTGCCTCCAGCTGAAAAATACTTTTTCCAATGCCTTGTGCGAAGAGTTCACACAATTCTTCTCAGACAGGGTATCCACCATCCAGTAGGCATGCCACCAGTGAGCCTTACAGCAGCCTAAAGTGATCATCTGGATTGTCCGGACAGCACTCTGCCTAGTTGGGAGGAGTTTAAACCAGTGGAGGTGTCAAAGGTCATTGGGGTTGCTTCCAGGTTGAAGCACACATATTGTGAACGGGACCCTGTGCCAAAGTGTTTCTTGATGAGATGTGTTGACACTTCTGGCCCAGTGTTCACCTTGATTGTCCAGTGCTTTTTGATGGAGGGAATTTTTCCAGATGCTAGGTCATCGCCTCCTGAAGAAAACATCATCCTGGCTGGGTGGCAGGACACAGAGGGTGGTGGTAAATGGCTGTCACTCCACAGAGGGAAGAGTGACCAGTGAGGTACCACAGGGATCAGTGCTGGGACCGGTCCTATTCAATATCTTCATCAGTGACATTGCGCAGGACCTAGAAGGCAGAATTTCACTGTTCACTGATGACACAAAGCTCTGTAACAGAGTAGACACACCAGAGGGTGTAGACAGAATGAGAAGGACCTGCAGAAACTTGAAGAATGGTCAGTGGTTTGGCAGTTGAAATTCAATGCAAGGAAGTGCAAGATAATGCATATGGGTCACAAAACCCTAGCACAATATATCAGTTGGGGTGAGGATATAGCATGCACCAAGCAGGAAAGGGATCTTGGGGTTATCATCTCTGATGACCTCAAGGCAGGGAAACAGTGACAAGGCAGCAGGTAAAGCAAATAGGATGCTGGGATGCATAGGCAGGGGCATCACCAGCAGGAAAAGGGAGGTCATAATTCCACTGTACAAGACACTAGTGAGGCCCCACCTGGAGAACACTGTACAGTTCTGGAGACCTTACCTATGTAAGGACATAGACAGGGTAGAGAAGATTCAGAGGAGGGCAACAAAGATGGTGCATGGATTGCATCACAAGTCCTATGAGACAGGTTGAAGGAACTGAACATGTACTCCCTGGAGGAGAGGAGGGAGAGAGGGGATATGATAGAGACATACAAGTATCTTACAGGGAGGAACAGGGTGCAGGAATACACTATTTTTAAGCGAAAAAGATGTTCCAGGACTAGAGGGCATGGGATGAAGTTGGAAGGAGGATGATTCAGAGGAAACGTGAGGAAGAATTTCTTCACAGAATGGGTGGTGGACAAGTGGAACACCCTGCCAGAGGAAGTGGTGGGGGCTGAAACAATCATGGGATTTAAGAATGCATGGGATAGACATAAAGGAATTCTGGAGGTCAGGGGTAAGGGGCAACAGACTTCTTGGAAAACTAGGCCCTTATCTGCCGACACTGTCAATGTATCTATGTATGTATCTATGTATCATTAGACCCTGACGTCAAGTCAAATTACCATCCAATCTCCAACCTCCCATTTTTGGGAAAAGTTGTTGAGAAAGTTGTGGCACAACAACCTGAGGAGCACTGAGGCCTTCAATTTCTTTGAGCCATTTCAGTCTGGTTTCTGTGTGAGGCATAGTACGGAAACCACATTGCTCTGGGTGCATAATGACCTCCTCAGGGTTAGAGATCAGGAGAGGGAACAATTCTAATCCTTCTCCATCTCTCTTCAGCTTTTGACACAGTAGACCATTGTGTGTTGCTTGACTCCTGAGGGAATTTTGTGGGCTCACCAGCTCTGTCATATGCTGGTTTGAGTCATACCTCATGAATAGGAGGTAATGAGTCATGATAGGGAATTTCTCCTCCTCCTCTCACCTCCTGTCATGTGGAGCACCTCAGGGTTTGGTCTTGTCACCAATTTTGTTTGTCGTGTACATGCTGCCTCTGGGTGAGCACATAAGAAAGTACGGTCTGAGGTTTCATTGCTATGCTGATGATACCCAACTGTATCTTTCCTTTGCCCCAGGAACTTTTAGTGTGGTGGAAGTGCTAAACAGCTGCCTCACAGAGATAAATGACTGTATGTCCTTCAGCTGGTTGTGGTTGAACCCCAACAAGACAGAGGTACAGTGCAGGGAGCAGTTGCAAAAATTAACAAAATGCTGGGGTGCATAACAAAGGGGTTTTCATCCAGGTGAAGAGGGTAATCCTGCCCCTCTATAGGTTGCTAGTAAGGCCACACTTGGAGTATTGTGTGCAGTTTTGGAAGCCATATGTGAAGCATGATGTCAGGTTACTGGACGGGGTATGGAGGAGGGCAATGAAGATGTTTTGTGGAATGGAGGGAAGATACTATGAGATTAGGCTGGGAGACCTGAATATGTACACCCTGGAGGACAGAAGGGACAGGAGGGACATGATAGAGACATTCAAGTATCTGAGGGGAATCAATAAGGATGGGGCAGATGGGGTCTCTAAGCTAAGGAGGGAAGGGACACCAGGGGGCATGTGCTAAGAATAGAGAAGGGGAGATTTAGGAGGGAAATGAGGAGACACTGTTTCACAGAGAGGGTGGTAGCAAAATGGAGCACACTACCAGAATGGGTGGTATCATGTAAATCTGTGAACAACTTTAAAAGGGCATGGGACAGGGAACAGGGGAGAGTGAGGGTGGGGGCAGCATTGGGATGACAAAGGGGAAGGGGTGGGGCAGTTGCAAACTAGGGGTGCTAGTTGCATACTCGAGCAGACTCAAATAGACCGGGTGGTTTGTTTCTGCTGGCAAAGTCAAATGTTCATATGTTCATACTGGTGGTGGAGTCGAACAGAAGATGGAATAGGTTGCCTTCTGGCACCAAAACTGGTTTATTTCTGGGATCTGTGCCATTGAGTACTTCCCCTAGGGTGAGAAACCTTGGTGTGACTTTTGACCGTGGATTGTCATTTGATTTTCAGGTGTCATCCATTGTTCGTACAAGTTTTACCATCTTAGGAATATCGCAAGGGTCAAGCCCCTAGTTCCATCTACGGACCTCCCCACCTTGGTGCATACCTTCATGACATCCAGACTTGATTATTGCAATGTGCTGTACCTCAGGTCTCTGGAGGGAACCTCTGCCAGCTGCAGCTAGTGCAGAATGTGGCCACTAGGCTCCTAACTGGGCAGCTGAAAAGTTGTCATATTACCCTGGTTTTGGGCAGGCTGCACTGGCTGCCTGTAAGGTGGAGGATTCTCTTAAAGGTTGGCTTGCTCACTTTTAAGGCCCTATGTGGGCAGGGTCCTGGTTACCTGTCAGACCTTCTTACACCTGCTGTCCCGGTCCACCCCCTCCTGTCCTCCTCGAGGGGATTCCTGGCAATTCCCAGGACTAGGCTCAAAACTGCCAGTGATAGAGCATTTATTGTCACCGGCCCCATCCTGTGGAATTTTCTTCCTTTATCAATTCAGGGGGCCCCTTCAGTTGAGGTTTTCAAGGCCTGCCTCAAGGTCTTCCTGTTTAATCAGGCCTTCCCAGATCTTTGGCATTAGTCCTCACTTGGTACCATGCTTTTCTGTTTGAGCTTCAGCTTTTAGAGAGATATTTTCAATTATATTCATGTATGCTGACATTTTATTGTTTTTATGCTGATTTGTATTATTGTACTGATAGTATGTTTTTGTTGTTCCGCGCCCAGAGCCTCTGGGAATGGGCACCAGAAAAATAAAATTTGCCTTGCCTTTGCTGTGCCATCAGACTTGGAGTGCAATCAGTGTGCAACATCTTATATAGTAAGATAGTAACTATGACAACGGCTAGTCTGTGGGTATATTATAATTACAGCTAACATACAAAACAAGCCCTATTGGCTAAAAGTTAGGTGGCTTCCGGTATCTAAAGATATACAAAGTATAGAAGTCTGTTGTCTAAGACATTCTGGCACTAAATAATAGATTAGTATTACAGACAGACAGAAGTCCACTAGGTGGTGCTGTTGTATAAGGCAAAATTATAACAACATTGGATAAGGCAAATCCAAATACAGGCAGAAGTTAGTGTAACATAATCCACCAGATGGTGGTCCAGACCTCATTCGGTCATACAATAGTATTGTTGCAAGCAATAAGCATAAAACAATGCTTAGTTAGAAAAATACAGTCACATTATATTTGTCTCAGTAGTCATAACATTGTAATTAGCAGCAAACGATAATCAGTAATCGGTCCCTGTTACCACTCTTGTATGATGGGTACTATGCCCTAATACATTGGTAATGACCAGTATCATCATGGTTAGTAGTAACAGAATAGTGTTGTCCAAGATGAAGTATGGGTAGCCAATATGGAGTGGGAGCCTAGCCTAACACCTCACTGACTGACAGAAGAAAAGGCTGAAGATAGTTGCCGAACAACCAGTAACTCTCCTAAGTCAACATGGCATATAATGCCAGCAGCAGCATGGTTTTAGAAAATAGCACAGCACTATAACTGTACTGCTAGAATACATCACCTTTGCATACAGTGCCATGGAAAATAGCCATCTGGCTGACTCCATCTTCATTGATTTAGTGAAGGCATTCCACCTTGTTAATCACACCCTTCTGCTTAATAAGCTCATAACCCTAGGGCTGTCTCAGGACTCGGTATCCTGTTTCAAAGAATATCTAACAAGTCACAACCAGAAAATAAGAATCAGTGAGACAATCTCTGACACGGGGCATGTCTCAATAGGGGTACCAAAGGGCTCAATTCTGGGACCCCTTCTCTTCAGTTTATTGATTTCAATTCAAGTTTATTGCAGGAAAGCTCCATTGAGCAGGATCATTCACAAGGAGGTCCTGATTATATAAGACAGGGAGATACACATAACGATAACAATTGTAGGTGCAACACATAAAAGCAATCACAGTGGGTTGAAGGTGACTCAATCTATGGAATAGTTGCATGACAGCATTAAAGGATAAAATAAAGTACTATGCACAGAAAAATAACAGGAAAGTATTGCAATACAGTACAGTAATAAAGTGCATGGTAACATAATGACAAGATACAGTGAATGGTAGCATGTTGACTAACTACAAGGTGGAATGGGAGTCGGGACAGTACAGCGCAAACAATATAAACTTGAGCAAAAAGGGTCGGGCATGCATAGTAAGAAGTCATGGGCGAGAAGGTAAAGAAGAGAAGAGAAGAGAAGAGAAGAGAAGAGAAGAGAGAGAAGAGAAGAGAAGAGAAAATGACTTACCATAGTAATGTTGTTTCTTCTAATGGAGTCTTGCTGTAGTCTGACTAATGCAGTATGACTGACTGGTCAGCTGCCCCGGAGAACAAAGAGTTAACCTCTATGCAAATGCATAGAATGTTGAGCTCGAGCTCAGGTTTTCAAACCACCATCCTTGGTACATTCTAGTAACTGATCAGATTCTTACAAAGCTAACATATAGTAATAGGAGAAAAAACAATTTCTAACCCTATAAAGCCACCAAGGACAACACACACAGAAAGGGCACAAAAAGGAAGGCTCAAGCCACTGATGCCCAAGAACAATACTTTACCCACAGGTGGGTAAACAAAATCTGAAGTCAGAGCCAACCTAAAGATCCCCTAGGTTCTGTAAGGGAGGCTGGAAGAGATGTCAGAATACAGCAAGACTCCATTAGAAGAAACAACATTATTATGGTAAGTAATGTTTTCTTCAAACAACATGAAGTCTTGCTGTATTCTGACTAATGCAGACTACCAAGCAGTGCCCCTTGAAAGGTGGGCACAGAACCTACTTAGGAAATAGGCTCTGCAACACTGTTGTGCCAAACCTGGCATCACTCCTTGCCTGAGTGTCTAGGCAGTAGTGCTTGGTGAATGTGTGAACAGTCTTCCAGGTGGCTGCTTTACAGATATCTAGCAGGGGAATATCCCTGGCTGCTGCCACTGAGGTTGCAGTACCTCTAGTGTAATGGGCCCTCAAACCTGGAGGGGCGTCCTTTTCCAACTTGCAATAGCAGATCTGTATGCAAGCCACGATCCATCTGGCTATGGTCCTTTTTGTGGCTGGCTTACCTTTACCCACTTCCCCATAGGTATGGAATAACTGGTTGGAGCCCCACCTGTGTTCCTTTGTCCTATCTATATAGTAGTTAATAGCCCTTTTAACATCCAGGCTACGTATCCTGCATTCACCTGAACTGGAATGGTCTGTGAAGAACACAGCAAGGGTAATGGACTGATTGAGATGGAAGTCAGAGACTACTTTAGGGAGAAACTTCCTGCTAGTCTGAAGCACAATCTTATCCCTATTAGGGGTAATGTAATTGGGCTCCACAGACAAAGCTTGGAGCTCACTAATCCTCCTGGCAGAGGTAATAGCTTCCAAAAATATTGTTTTCCAAGTCAGGAATTTAAGCTGTGCTGAAAACATGGGTTCAAAGGGGGGCTGCATGAGCTGGCCTATGCAGATATTGAGGTCCCAAGATGGGGTGGGATCTCTGTGAGGAGGATGAAGATGAGAGAGCCCCTTAAAAAAATTATTGAATATGGAATGAGCAGCAAGGGAAGGGCCCCTCCCTGCTGACAAGTATGCAGAAACTGTTGCCAAGTGCACCTTCAGGGTAGAAGGTTGTAACTGGAAGGATAGTAAATGTACCAGTTAATCCAGAAGAACTGGAAACCCAGCCTGTTGGGGATCCAGCCCCTTGTGAGAACAACAAATGGAGAACATTCTCCACTTAGAAGAATAAGTCTTCCTAGTGGAAGGCTTCCAAGGCACTCTCAAGATGTCCAGGACACTCTCAGAGAGATGCAGGCCTGCATACTCTAATTCTTCAAGAGCCAAGCCTTGAGGTGAAGGGACTGTAGATTGGGGTAGAGGATTCTCCCCTGAGATGATGTCAGCAGGTTGTGCCTCCTGGGAAGAGGAATGGGGCTGGCCACTGACAGAGACAGAAGCATTGGATACCATGGTTGCCTGGCCCAATCTGGGGCTTTGAGAATCATGGCTGCAGGCTGAGACCTGAACTTGACTAGTACCCTGGGGAGCAGGGGAAAGGGAGGAAAGGCATACAAAAACCTGTTTGTCCAATCCAGAAGCAGGGCCTCCAGGGGCACTGATCCTCGAACAGGAGGCCTGCAGCAGTACAGAGGCAACTGATGGTTGTCTGGGGCTGCAAAGAGGTCTATCTCTGGAGTCCCCCACCTCCTGAACACTGTCAGGAGGGCTTGTATGTTGAGGGTCCATTCATGATGGCACTGAGTTATTCTGCTGAGAGCATATGCAAGGACACTGTCCTTCCCTGGTAGGTGAACCACTGACAGGGAAATCCCCAGGGAGTAGGCCAGAGACCAAATTTTCATTGACTCTGTGCAGAGTAGGGAGGATCTTTCCTCCCCTGCTTTTTTATATAGTACATTGTGGTGGTGTCAGTTCTAACCTGAACCACCTGCCCCTTGAGATCAATGGCAAATGCCTGAATAGCTAGGAACACTGCTCTGAGCTCCAGGAGATTTATGTGTGACAGAGACTCCTAAGGCAGCCAAGTTCCATGAGCTATGTGCTCCCCCAGATGTGCCCCCCACCACAAGAGGAGGCATCTGTGGTCAGTACTAGGGAGGAGACTTTTGGAAAGAAGGGAGCTCCCACCCTGAGATTGTCCAGCTCCTGCCACCACTGAAGGGCTTGCAGAAGAATGGATGATACTGGAATGAGCTTGGACAGTGAGTCCCTTCTCTGGGACCAGAAGGACCTGAGGTGGAACTGAATGTCCCTCATCTGAAACCTTGCCCCTGGAACCACAATGGTAATGGATGCCATGTGACCCAGAAGTTGCAGAAAATGCCTTGCTGGGCAAGGGACTCTGAAATGAAAGGAATCTGCCAACTGAATGAGTGCCTGAGCCCTTTCTAGAAGTAGGAAGGCCCTTGCCCTGACTGTGTCCAGCTCTGCCCCTATGAAGTCCAAGACTTGAATAGGGGTCAGCACTGACTTTTTGTGGGTTTATTAGGAACCCCAGAGATTGAAGGGTCACTTGAGTGAGTTCCAGTGACTGTTGAACCTGCAGACAGGACTGGCCTACTAGGAGCCAGTCGTCCAGATAGGGGTAAACTGAAACCCCTTGTCTTCTGAGAAATGCCACCACCACTGCTAGGCATTTTGTAAACACCCTTTGGGCAGAGGTCAACCCAAAGGGCATGGCTCTGAATTGGTAGTGGCCTGAGGGCAACCTGAACTTGAGGTACCTTTTGTGAGATTTTCTGATAGGTATGTGGAGATCCAGGGATGCCAACCAGTCTCCTTTCTGCAGAATGGGTAAGATTGTAGCCAGAGTTGTCATTCTGAACTTTGGCTTTGCCAGATGCATGTTGAGGTATCTGAGATCTAGAATGGGCAGCTACTCCCCATTGTTCTTTAAAGCGAGGAAGTACCTTGAGTACAACCCTTTCCTCCTGTGCAGTAGTGACACTGGTTCCACTGCCCTTGAGAGCAGGAGAATGGAGACCTCTGCCTCTAGCAGAGCTGTTTCTGAGGGAGGGCAAGGTCTGAGGGGTCTTGCCCCCAATCTGGGGAAGAATTTGAAATTGAGGGCAAGACCCTGACCCACTGAAGATAGCGGGTCAGCCTTTCCCCTACAGGGATAGGGGAGGTGGCCCGAGCAGACTCCTCAGGGTGTATGAAAAACAGTAAACAATGTGAGAAATTGCAGTGCTCCACAGAACAAATTAAAGAAACCACAAAACAATGGATTTAAACAACTATTGTTGTATTTTAAATTCCACCTTGTGAGAGCTCCTCAGGGTGTCTGCTTGGCAGGAGTGGAGGGAAGTGGGATGGGAGCTGCATGGCCTGCACCCCACCTCAACCCCTGAAAAACCCCCCCGGGTTGCTGAGATGAAGGGAAAGCCATAGCCTGATGGAAGGGCCTAGGGTAAGGTATGCCCCCTGCCCCCTCTGGCTTGTTGTTTCTGTGGGGTGGCTGCTCTCTCTTTAGCAGAAGCGCTCTTGTATGCCACCCTATAATCATTCATTTTTTTCATGTATGCTTCTGTCTGTTCCCCAAACAGTGAGTTCTGTGTCAAGGGAAAGTCCAGAGCATTGTTCTGTGTATCCTAGGAGAGACTGGTACACCTCAACCAGGAGAACCGCCTGAGGGAAATGGCAGAAGCCATAGCCCTGGAGGCTGCATTATTAGAATCCACAGCTATATGGAACTGTGCCTTAGATGCCTGAATTCCCTTATTGACAATCTCCTGAAGGTCAGCTGCCAACTCAGAAGCCTTCTGGGCTAATTGCTGTACAGATTCCCAGAATGACTTCTGGTATCTGGAGGCATACGCCATGTGAGAGGCCTGCTTTATACCCAGGGAGGAAGCCAAATGTGTCTTTTTGGCTAGTGAGTCAATTCTCCTGGATTTCTTGTCCAAAAGGTGGGAAGCCAGGGGAACACCAGCCTTCTCACAGGCTGCAGTCTGTACAACCCCCACATGGCTGCAGAGGGAAGATAAGAACTCAACGCCACTGCCAGCCAGAGCATACTTCCTGTCCATCTTTTTGTCCAAAGGAGGGACTGAGAAGGGGGTCTGCAGGACCTTAAGGATTTGTCTTTTTAAGGACTTGTGTATGGAGATGGAGAGACCCTAAGAAGAAGCAGGGAGGTTCATCATTTCTCTATCAACCTCCTCATCCTAATCCTGTCTAGTTTCCTGGATGGGAGTTGTAGGGTCTCTGCCACCTGTCTCATAAAGGTAAAATGGGAGGGGGCTTCAGAGGGGGCCCTGGGGGGACTCAAACTGAGGATGCTCAGGGGAAACCTCAGGTTCAATAGGTTCACCTTCATCCTCATCTTTCTAATACTTATATTCTGACTCATAAGACTCTTCAGGGTCCAGGGGACCAGAAAGAGCTGAACCAGCAGTGACCTGAACCGGTGACTGCCCAACTGGTATCTGAGCCAGTTCGCCAAAACTGGGCTGCAGGGGCTGAACAATTTTTATTGCCTTGGCAATCTCATCCATGGTTGGAACCAAAACAGATTTTTTCGACTTCTTAGACGGAACGGTATCAGGGGTTGAATCCGACTGTCTTTTAGAGGAAGAAGGCTCTTTCCTGCTCCAAGGAATCTGAGACTGGATTGGTTGGTTCAGTTGAACTGGGCCCAACATCCACAGCAGATTTCTCCATCCTTTCCTTTAACTTACCCAGTCTCCTGTTGAGGGTAGATTGAGGAAAGTTTTTGCAAATGTCACAGTCTGCTTGCAGATGATCAAAACCTAAGCAGTAGAGACAAATTAAGTGTGGGTCGGCCTTAGCAAATAGTTCTCCACACTCAGTGCAACGTTGAAACCTAGTAGGACTGTTTTTTCTCTTGGGTTTCAGTGATATACCCCTTAATTTAATGCTTAACCCAGAAGCTTAGTTAGGCCGGTTAAGCTGTGCCCAAATGCAATTAATTTATCCAAAGTGGCTTAGTCAGGCCCAGATAAAATAAGAGCTTACCCTAGGTGGCTTAGTCAGGCCAGGTAAAGAGAAGGACGAGACCTGATGACCAGCAGTTTAAAGCTGGTAGAAAAAACCAAGAAAAAACTCGGTTTAGTCAGGAACCCGCACCAGTACCCCAAAACAAGCAAACTAACTTTTAAAAGAGAGAAAAAATACTGCTCGGTTTCCTCACGGTCACGGAACTGATCAGAAACCAAATCACTTACCCAACTGGTAACACTATCACTATACCGAGGACATCGGTTTGAGAACTACTGAAAATAAATAACAACGGACGGTAAAACCGACGATTTTTACTCAGTTTAACCAAGAAGAAGAGGAGCAATCTCTGAGGTGTCTTCACTGGCAGGCGAAGTAAAGAATATGGTCAGTTACTAGAACGTACCAAGGATGGTGGTTTGAAAACCGAGCTCGAGCTCAACGTTCTATGCATTTGCATAGAGGTTAACTCTTTGTTCTCCGGGGCAGCTGAACCAGTCGGTCATACTACATTAGTCAGAATACAGCAAGACTTCATGTTGTTTGAAGAGAGGAGAGGAGAGGAGAGGAGAGGAGAGGAGAGGGTGTGAGCATCTGGGGTGGAGTACAGGGGTGAGGTGGGAACGGAGCATGGGGATGTCCTTAAGAGGGATGGGGAGTGTGAAGAAGGAGGAGGGAGGGGAGATGGGACAGCAATGGACAACACGGAAGGGGAGAGAGTTAGGAGGGGGACCAGGGGAGGGCAGGTGGGGTGGAGGAAAGAAAGGAGGGGGTTATGGATGGGTGAATAGCAGGAAGAGAAGGGGAGTAAGCAGGGGGATGAGTGGGGGGGAGCCAGGTGAGGTGAGGGGAGGAGGGATGAAGTGATGACAATGAGAACTAAGCCCTCTGACAATTACATACTACCTTGAAATGTTTAGTGGCCAGGGTTTTGAAGAAGTTAACTAAGATAAGACTAGTGAGCTTGAACATTGCCTGTATGCTATTCCATGCTATGGGGAGGGAACAGGAAATAGTGCCCTTACCAAAGGAGGTGAAAATCATAGGCACATCCAGGAGGATGAAAGCTGACTTCCTTAGGGAGTTGGTACTGTGAGAAATGTGAATGAGAGAGATGTAACCCATAAGTTTGTTAAGAAGGATTTTCAGCATCCACGTGCAGAGATGAGACAGATGCCTTAAAGAGGGGGATGTCCAGGCAACTTCTGTATATAGGTCACATTGGTGCAGCCTAAAAGGTGCCTAGATGATAAAGTGCAGGGCCCGCCAGCCATGGTGCCAAGTGAAGGGATTTGCATGGCACTCTGGCAACCTGGGTTCATGCCCCAAGCCCAGGTACCAGGAGCAGAGGCCAGCAGGGAGGGATGTACAAGCATCCATTGGATGCTTCCCTCCCCAGGGGGGGCTCTGCCTAGGTCCCTCTGGGTAGGTTGGGTGTGTGCTTGTGGGGACGTGTGGCCTTGACATGCCCCCTGCACACCCCTGCCTGAGGTCAGCCACCACCATAGGCCGAGAATGTGGTGGGAGGGGCAGAGAAAAAAATGGAAAATGGGCACACCAGCCAGTTGAATGACGGCCATCTGGACCCTTGCCGCCAGAGTCCCCAGACCACTGATGGCCATTCCAGCAGCACCCAAGGGCCAAGAATAGAGGCCAGTAAGGCTAATTCCCTCCACATGGAGGGGACCCGCCCAATGAAGGGACACACTGGGTTACCCTTGGGTAGGCTGCGATGTGGGATGGTGGGTGGGTGGATGGGTATCGCTGGGCCGAGTCCAGTCCGTGGTGGCCTGAAGGAGTGAGCAGCTGGTGCAAGTGAGTGGAGCATAAACAAATAATGCAAAAAGAAAAAAGTGCAGGGCCCTGTGGAACAACACGTCAAGTTTGTGTAGATTGGTTTCCAAGGTGCAACTATATATAATGTTGCCATAATCTAGAAGCGGGTGGAACGTGGCCTGGACTAGTCTAAGTCTGACCTCGGGTGGAAAGAGTGCCCTGTTTCTAAAGAAGAATCAGAGTCTAGCTTTGAGTTTACTGGTGAGGCTATCAATGTGGGCATTGAAAGACAGCTTACTATCAAGCCAAATGCCTAGGTATTAAAACTTATCTGCTACTTCAAGCGTTTCACCTAGAGATGTTACAATAGATGCATTTGTAGCCTTAGTGTAGGTGGAGGGGGGTTGCTGTTATGAGTGAAGAACATTACTTTTGCTTTTTTTTTGCATTTAGTAAAGGTTTGAAATTAATGAGGTTAAGTTAAAGATGCAAAACATCAGATTGCAGCTCATTGCAGACTTCGCCAAAAGTTGGTTTGGATGCATGAAGTACAGTGCCATCCATGAAAAAATGCAGCTTAGACTTAACGATGTTGGAGTCCAGAGTATTAATATAGATAAAAATACTATAGGGCCTAGCATGGACCCTTGAGGGACACCTCTCATGATGGGGAGGGAGTCAGATAAAAGGTCATCAGTTTAATTTTCTGGAATCTACCTGTGAGGTAGCTGGAGAACCACTGAACTGTAGTAACAGTAGCACCTAGATTTGTAAGGCCGAGAAGAGTGAAGTTGTGGTCAATGGTATTGAATGTCTCACTCAGATCTAGGAAAATGATGCCTGTTACCTATTTAGAATTGTGAGCAATGAACCAGTCATTAGTAACTTTTGCTACAGCAGAGATGGTGCTAGGGTTTTGTCTGAAACCAGACTGGGCTGGGTTGAGTAGAGAGTGTTTTTCAAGGTGATCTTTTAATTGACTGTAGACTAGTTTTTCAAGGATTTTGGACAGTACTGGAAGGATGGCGATGGGCCTGTAATTATTCAGATCACAGGGGTCACTGGATTTAAAGAGGGGGGTGAGTGTGAGCAGATTTCTAACTGGGAGGGACTGTGGCGGTGGAAATAGAAAGGTTGAAGATGTGAAGGATGGGAGTGATAAGATAGTAGCAGCCTTGTGTGAGGAAAAAAGGTTCAATCCTGTCTGCTCCACCTTCCTTTTTGGCATCTATTTTGTTAAGATAGCCTTCTACTTCCTTGTATGACATGGGGCGAAACTGGAGGGGTACGGGGGCAAGGATACCACGGAGGTGTTAGTGTCCATGGAGGGCAAGATAACCCGGCATAGGGAGGGTAATCCAATGCCAGCCCAGCTGTGGCAAAATGGGAGTTTATAGTTTTTCTAGAATAAGGTCACGGTCTTCAATTTTGACTCCATTGGCAAGAATTTGGGCTGGAACCGAGGGTGCAGCTTTACGTCCTTCAATAATTTTATAGTCTGCCAGATCTTGACTGAGTCCCCTTTGGCTTGTTCGGGGGTTTTAATGTAATAATTAGATTTGGCAGAGCATATTAAGTTGATACATAAATTCCTGGAAGTTCTAAAAGCCTGCCAGTCAGTCTGACACTTAGTTCACCTTGCACGGGCCCAGCGTTTATTCCGGTTGGTTAGAGCAGCTTTGAGACCTGGCATGAACCATGGGTGGGAAAACTTGTGAACTCTGGTTCTGATGATCGGGGCATGCTTATTTGCTAGTAGTGATATGTTATCATTAAGGACAGTGATGGCCTCATCCGCTGTTTTGGCTAAATAGTGGTTTGTATGGCTGAGGTCGGTGAGATAATTATCAGCATTGAATTTCTGGAAGCTGCGCTTGGTGATAAATTTAGATGAGGAAGGACCTTTTTCATGGGATCTGGTGCACATTATGATGCTGTGGTCACTGAGATCATTATGGAATATGGCGGTGTGCAGGATTTTGTGAGGATGGATTGAAATGATGACATCCAGGATAGAGCTGTTTGCACAGTTTTTGGTATTTAACCTAGTTTGCTCCATGATGAGTTGGGAGAGGCTGAGTTCATCACAAAGTTCTTTTAGCCCACTTACTTTAGGTGGGAGCCAATCAAAGATGAGATCACCTAGAATGTTGATCTCATTGTTGTTGGGGGCAATGAGGGATTTAAGGGGTCTGATCATTTTGTTGCCCCCAGTTGGGGGGGCTCTGTAACAACTGATAATGTTAAGGGCTTCTGATGAGAGTAGGTGGATTTTTAGGGACATGTATTCAAATCCTTTTGGTGTTGACATAGTGCGGACATCCGTGACGCTAAATTTGTCTTTTGAATAAATGACCACCCCTCCCCCCTTGTGGGCCTATCTGTTCTGTGCAGACTGTAGGCAGGAAGAGAGATCTGCTGGTCTGAAATGGTGCTCCTAAGTCAGGATTCAGTGATGACAATAAGGTCTGGCTCGGTGTGGGCATCCAAAACTTGGAGCTCTTTTAGCTTATTCAGCAAGCTCCACATGTTAATCAGGATCATCCTTAGGCCTGGGGTGGCTGCAAAGTCTGAGGGGGAGGCAAGGGGGTTGGGGAGACTAGGGCTCACCTCTTTAGTACCAGAACAGAAAAGAAGTAGCAGGATAAACTTTTTTAAGGTACATCTTGCTATAGCAAGTTGTTCTTTCTTCTTTTGGGACTGTCCAGAGTGTGTTAATGGAGATGATGGCTTTAAGGAAGGGGGAGTGAGATGAAGGGGACAGGTCATGGCTATAAGAGAGAGAGTACTCTAGTGGTCAAGGGAGTGGGCAGGGTGTACTGGAACACCAATGAAAAGTGGGTGGGATGCCTTTGGGTAAGGTAGCATATATGGGACTCCATGGCCCACCACGACAAGGTGAGAGGTTGGCGGGGGATGTAGCCATCGTTGATGTGTGCCATAAGGAAGCTATGGGTGTTGAATCCCTAAGTGAGCATGGAAGCAATGCCATAGCAAATCGAAACTGGACGAGTTCAGCAAATGCAGAGCCACACCAGATCTGAAGGGGTGCTCAGTGACAAAATCAAACATCCAGTAAAACAGTCATGGCACACCAACCATGCAATTATGCTGCAGAAAGGGAGAACATCTTAAATCTGTCCAACTACAAACCAATGAACAGTGAAGTAAGTGTTCTCAGCAAAGGACTTTCTTTTATTCCAACCACAGACGTAAACTTTTTTGAAACCCTTTTTGATTTGCATAGATTGTGTAGATCTTTAAGTTTAAGGTGTTACTGTTGTGTTGTGGTGTTGTGATCATATTACGTTTAGAAAAATGGACACCTGTAATGAAAGTTCTCATGTACGGTTATATTTACTAAATACTGGAGATACTCTTCATGTTTGTTCAGCTTGTGGGTGTGTGTTGGGTAGTTTGCCTGTTGATAGTAGCTGTATGACTGGAGTTAATTGTCCTAATTGTCAGCTTTTAAAAACGATGAAAAAAATGATTTAGAAATCGTTATCAATGAGTTAAGATCTGTAAAAGAAATAAAGGAATTGGAAAATTATATTGATATGATATAGAAGTACTCTAAGATTCCATCCACACTATCACAAAGTGATGACACAATAAATTCCCACGTGAATCCTACTGAAACCATTTGCCTGAATATAAACTTAGGTGGGTCAATTTCACAAACTCATAAAAATTACTCTGAGGATATTATAATACTGCCTGGTAGTTCGCAGCAGAATTTTCTACAAATAGAATTAAATTGTCCCAAGGATATTGTTACACCTACTATTAGTAAAGAAATTGCTAATAAGAGAAGGAGAGACATACAGGATGATCATGGTGAAGATGGGTGGGAAAATGTTTCAAAGCGGAAATATAAAAGGTAGACGTGTTGAGTTTGCAAAATCTGTTTCAACAAAAGTAAATTTGGAAAATATTCTTAATAAGGATAATTACCTTTCCAAAACAGATATTTTTGTCTATCAAATACTCAAATGGAACAGGAAGTTGGTGAAAGTTTTAACTCAAATAAATTGCCTCTCATTATCATAGGAGATTCTATAGTGAAATATATTGACTCTTATATGTTGGATTCTGAAAACAGGATATCATTTTTTCCTTTCCAGGTGCTAGAGTTCAGGATATTGCAGATAGAATAGATTCTCTCATTTATCATCCGCAAATGTCATTTGCATGTAGGAACAAATGATGTTGGATATACTCATGAAAAGGACATTTGTTGGGAATTAATTCAATTAGGTAATAGAATTAAAGAGAAACTGCAATCTGTATTTTTCTGGTATATTACCAATACCAAGGGCTAAACTTGAAAACCACACTATTGAAAGGATTAACATTAGATTAGCAAATTGGTATTCATTGAATTCATATTTATTTATTGATCACTGGTCAACATTCACTTCTAACGCTGGACTTTTGCAAAAGATGGTTTACATTTAAATAGGTTAGGTGCAATTGAACTGTGTACTACTTTTAAGTCTCATTTTCATTTATGACTTTAAACTGAAATCCAGGGGAAAATATTAAACTGATACTGTTTTGCAAACAACTTTAGAAAAGTAGATAATAAAAACATGCTTTAAAATATTTATTTTTTATTTTTTTTATTTTATTTATTTAGTTGTTTAACCAGGTATAGCATACTAAGCTGAAAGCTTTTTCACAGGAGCAACCTGGGAGCACAAGGAGGTTAAGTGACTTGCTCAGGGTCACACAGTATGCAAGTGGAAGCTGTGGGATTCAAACCCAGGTCTGGTCTGCTGGATGTCACCAGATTTGCAGCTCAGAGCCTTATGTCTTCTGTTGGTACAATTTGCAAATAGTGTGAGAGGCCTTTTGGCACCATGCAATTCTGCTTAAAGTTGGACCAGCATAACATTCTGTGGTGATTTGCATATGACAGGCGATGCGCTGCATTGTGGGGCATGTGTGATTTGCATTTTCAGAGCCTTAGACCACCGCGCTTATACTGCCTCAAATTTATGTTGCTAAACGCACACAGTTTAATAAATAAAACAGATGAACTACACCTTAGAGTCAATATTGAAAAACCTGACGTTATCGGAATTACAGAAACATGGTGGACTGAAGACCATGTTTGGGAAACCCATATTCCAGGCTATTCACTATATTTTCTGAATAGACAAAAACGAAGAGGTGGAGGGGTGGCAATTTTTATTATTTCAACGTTAGATGTATTTGATGTTTCACATAAAATAAAAAAAGTTGACTCACAGGTAGAGTCTATCTGGTTAAGGTTTAAACATTTAAATCTTGAGTTACTATTAGGATTTTGTTATAAGCCTCCAGATTCGAAATTGGAGATTATTTCTGATATTATTGAGGAAATGTCTAGTGCAGCAGAAGTGTGCCCTATTTTGTTCATGGGAGACCTAAATATGAGTGACATAAATTGGAAAAACAATTCAGCCAAAACTCAAATGTCAAAATTATTTCTAAATTCATGCTTGGAACTGGATTTAGTACAGTATGTCCATTTTCCTACTCATGAATTAAATATTTTAGATATAGTAGTTAGGTAGTGAATCAATTGAAGTCCAGAAATGCCAGTGTTGGCCTCTTTAGGTAACAGCGATCATTGCATAGTTGTCTTTGAAACTAATTTGTTCCATATGGAAAAAAATAAAAATAGTAATATTAAGGACATTTTGCATTTCATAAACTAATCATAAAGCATTAAATATTTTTTTGATAGCTGTAGATTGGTATGCACTGTTACAAAATAAAAATATCAATGAAATGTGGAATATCTTTTCTGAAACAATTATGTGTGCAGCTGATAAATATATTCCAAAAGTTTCTAAGAAAAATTAAATCATCAACCAAAATGGCTTAATATGAAATTATATAAGCTAATTAAAAGGAAAAATAAAATGTATAAAAATTTAGAATTAATAATTCTATTAGAAATCTGAATGCCTTTAGGAAAATTCAAAAATTATGTAAAAAAGAAATTAGAAAGTCAAAAATACTAATGGAAACTTCATTGGCAAAAAAAGCACAGAAAGGGAACAATAAAATACTATTTAGCTATATTAATTCACTAAAAAGAAAAACTTGTAGAGTAGGTCCTATTATAACAGGTTCTGAAACATTAACACTTTCACTTTGATATGGCTAATTACCTTAATACTCAGTTTCATAAGGTATTTTCAAATAATAATGATGGTATTACTTTTGAAACAGATGTTCATTCTTCTTATTTAGTTGATATTTCATTACAAATCATTAAGTCTAAATTGGATGAAGTTAAGAGAGGATCTTCAGCTGGCCCAGATAGAATTTCTGGGGATCTAATTCATCTACTGAAAGACCATCTTTGACTCCATTAAAAACATTTTTGATACTAGTTTAAAAGCAGGTCTTATTCCAGATGATTGAAAGTGGCAAATGTGATTCCTTTATTTAAAAAAGGAATTGGAAGTAATCCAGATAATTATCGTCCAATCAGACTGACATCTATTTGTTGTAAACTATTGGAACGTATTATTAAGGATGACTTAGCACAAGTAATTTCTAATTTGGATAGAACTCAGCATGGATTTGTTAGAGGCAGGTCATGTGTAACCAATTTGCTTTGTTTTTATGATAATGTTAGTCAGAATTTGAATAATGATGTTTCTTGCGATGTCATTTTTTTGGACTTTAAAAAGGCGTTCGATTCCATTCCATATTGGGCATTGATAAAAAAGCTGCAGATGTTTAATATCAATCCTATCTATGTTAGATGGATTTCAAATTGGTTGTTAGACAGAAAACAGAGGGTTATGATAGATGGTCACTTTAGTGATTGGATGGAGGTAAAAAGCGGTGTTCCCAAGGGATCCGTCTTGGTTCCTTTAATTTTTCAAGTTTTCATATCGGATTTATCCACTAATATTAACAGTACTATTATTAAGTATGCAGATGATTGTAAAATCTATAATGTTTGTGAAAATGAAGATGATAAGGCAGTCATCCAGAAGGACTTAAAAACACTTGAAATTTGGTCAAGGAAATGGAACCTTATGTTTACTATATCAAAGTGCAGTGTTTTACACTTTGTCAAAAAATCTGAGATATCAGTACCATTTATATGACAAGTTACTAACTAGTAAAGATAGTGAAAGGGATCTTGGAATAATTGTTGATGTTGAACTGACCTTAATTCTCATATCACCTACATGATTAATAAAGCAAATAAGATTTGGTGGGCCATTTGCCATAATATGTACTTCTAAAATCCGAGGTACTTTTACCTCTATCGTGGCTTACATAAGACCTCATTTGGATTTTGGTTCCGAGTTATGGAATCCATATAAAAAGAAGGATGTAGCCAGACTGGAGAAAGTTCAGAGAAGAATCCACTAAACATCTAGGCAGATATTCAAAGGTTTAGCCATGCGCAGCTGGGGTTCTTGCATGCACAACTCCAAAAATAAGCCATTCTGCGATATTCAGAAGGGGGCCAGTTGTTATACCAAAAAACATGCTGAGCAACAGCGCCAATGGAAATGAAGGCATGTGCAACAAGGGGCGGTCCATGCATAAAGCGCAATGCGATATTCGAACACTTGCGCACTGCGCAAGAGTGGCTCAGCCAGAAGTTGCGCAGTAGCGGAATTGAGCCAAAATAAAAAGGCTCAAGGAAGCAGCACAAGAACCCTAGCAGGCCACAAACTGGGGGAGAGAGAGAGAGAGAGAGAGAGAGAGACAGGAGCTGGAAGGGCAGAGAGGGACAGTGGGTCCAGGAGGACAGAGAGGCCAGTGGGGGGTGCCCGGTGCAGTGGAAGCAGCAGTGGGGGCAGCAGGGGTAACACAGGAACAGCAGCCGGGGGGGCAGAAGCCAGGGAGATGGACAGTGCCAGCTTCCTCATGGAAGCTGTAATGAGGGGAGTGAGACATCATGCTGCAGGGGGACGTGGGCGCGGAGGGGCCCATCGGTGGTATGCCCCCGACAGGCGGTATTGTGCCCGCATCAGCTTCAAGCTGTACACAGACGTCGAGATTGTGGGCTGGTACCACCTGAACAGGGCAATACTGAGACGGCTCTGCGAGCTGTGCAGTGATGTGATGCAGGCACCCTCACGACGGAGTCACGCTCTGTCCGTGGAGACCAAGGTGACAGCCTGCATGTGCCTGCTCACCACAGGCACCTTCCAGAGGCCAACAGGGGACACCACAGGCATTCACAGTCGGCCACGCCATGCATCCTCACCCAATTCCTCAGCGCTGCTGCCTCATGCTGTGGAGTACATCCATTTCCCTAGCACCGCTGACAGAGCGTACAACAAACATGCAGGAGTTCCACAGGGTAGCACGTATGCCTGGCGTGCTAGGGCCATAGACTGCACCCATGTGGCCATTCACACGCCACCTGGCCCCGACGCCCAGGCATATCAGAACCGAAGGGGTTTTCCAGTGTCAACTGCCAGGTGGTGTGTGATGCCACTGGGCGCATTATCAATGTCTGTGCCACACACCCTGGCGGAGCACATGATGCCTTCATATGGCACCAGTCTGCACTGGCCATCGATTCGAGAGAGGGGACATCCCCATGGGTCATCTAGTGGGTGAGTACACATGAATGGAATGCAAACTCTGGGCAAGGTGGGAATGACACAGGGATGTGTGGCACACAAGGATGTGGGGCAATAGGACCTGACATGACACTGATCTCCACTATCTCCACACAGGTGACTGTGAATACCCACTCCGTCCCTGGCTGCTCACACTGCATCGGGCCCCCACGACCCCAGCGCAGCCATGCTTCAATGAGGCACATGCCGCAACACGTAACATCATAGAGCGGGTGTTTGGGATGCCCAAGGCAAGCCTGATGCTCTGACACCTCCGTGGAGCTCCTACAGTACAGCCCCCAAAAGGCCTGTGGGATATTCATGGCCTGTTGCATCCTGCACAACATGGCCAAAGACCATGGGATAGCCGACAGGTCCAAGAGGGGACAGCAATGGGACGCCAGTGGCGCCTGTGATGTTGGTGATGAGCACGCCCCCTAGGACAGAGGGACCTCTAACTGACCTGCAGGCCCAGCTGCACCGGACACCATTGCAGAAGAGCACTATGCCCAACACAGGTAAGTCAAGAGGACATGTGCAGGCAACACTGTCCATGCGCAAACCACAGGGCACAATAGGGAACACACCCCGTGCATGAAGGCTTTAGGGAGTTGAAGGTTCCAGGCATACCAACACACCATCAGAGAGGGTGAGCACTCAATGGACACACACACACACACCAGGTAGCGTGACATGGGCAGCAGCACAGCACTGGGCATGGAAATGAGATTGCTTAACACATAGCACTGATCGACCACTTCCCCACCACCTGTACCGTATAAGTGCGTGTGTCAGACCTGGGCACTTTACACCTTTGGTGTACAGTGCAATGGAGGCATCATCATGCACACGCACCTGTGGACAGCAGTTGGAGAGTGTGAGGTGGTCCGTGTCAGCATGGTGGAGCAGAGCACCCAGCAGTGCACTGCCCACCATGACACATACTGCACACAGGGCAGCACCAGACAGGGCCTGCACTGGGAGACAGCTCAGTCAGGTAGCACTGTCCCACGGCCACCACGGATGTGGTGCGTCCACCATGGCCTGGCAGCCCTGGCAGGCTGAGCAGGGCTACATGGGGGTGGCGCTTGTTGCACCACCAGGGGTCCCACTGCGCGAACGTGCCGACTTTGCCTGCACAGGGTCTGCATCCTGCTAAACAAACTTGCACCAGGGTGCTCTGGATGCCCACAGCAGAACCCGGTATCGATAGGCCTGGTGTCCGTACACACCAGGAACAGGGAGTGGAGAGCACACTGTGGAGTGTGTGGCACAGGGCACCTGGACAGGTGGCCACTGCATCCGCCGACACAGACCACCACTGCCTGGGTCAGCCTGTCAATGGCAGCGGTCACATCCGTCCAGATAAGGACCAGGGGCTCGGCCAGTCCTGAGCACACCTGCTATGCCGCTCCACGGACACAGACAGTGCCTCCACGGATCTTGGTAACCCGCCTCCCCTGCAGCTGTACCAAGTCCTGCAGCAGGTGGGGTGTGCATCCAATGGGTACTGTGCCCCAATGGCATCGTGGACCCCAGGGTGTGGACGGTCCTGGTGCACAGCACCCCCTGAGGGTGGGCACTGTTCCAGGAACCAGGTATGGGCAGATCAAAGGGTGGGGGACATGTGCCACTGCTTGACACTGCACCCCAGACCTGGTGTGACTGCTGCTGCCACCCTCCAACTGCTGAGCTCCCCAGGTCCACCTGTTCCACCTCCGCTGTACAACAGTGCCAGACACCTGCACAGCCACCGTGCTGCCCCACTGGTGCTGACAGGCACAGCCTGGGACTGTGCCAGCATGCTGGACACACAGTGAATCAGGGAAGGCCAGGGGCACGTGCTGGCCTCGCCATGTGTCCGCCATGGGAACACACCTATCACTGCCCATTGCAGGCCTGCTATCATCAATGGTGCAGGTGCGTGCCATGCATAGGCACAGCATGCTGGCATACCTGCATGCCAGACTTGCTGAGACACAGGCTGTGCATCCCTGCACCTGTATCACTGACACCGGAGTTGTTGCCCAGCGGTATGCTGCAGCTGCCTGGTAGGCTGGCGGAGGTGGGATGGTCCCTCCTCCATTTCCAGTAGGTCTGCATCACTGTCTGGACCCACCACCACCACCGCCTCCTGAAGACGAACAGGATCTGTACAGAAAGAGAGACAGTGTGAGTGCATGTGACAACAGCCCCCAACAACACCACCATGTCATACGTGCAGTGATGGGCTTCCACCTGTCTGTAATCCTCCACCTGGTATGCCCCGCAATGGCACTCTCGGGCCGCATGGCCACGACCAGTGTCTCTCTGTAGGTCAGCTGGCCCCCACCAGTGCTGTGCATGCTGCCCTGAAGGCTGCCACCGCCTCCTTCAGCTTCCTGTGGTCAGTCCTCATCTTCTTCTTGCATTCTTGCATGGAGCGCTGGTGGTCGTGCAGGTTGACGGCCCGAGCCCCCTCCCATGCAGCTGCATGCTCCTGAGGGTGCCCCGCCATCCACTCATAGTGGCTCATCCTCCAGGTGGCCTGGAAGAGGGCTCCATCTCTGCCGCGTGAAGTTCTCCTCCTCCTATGCCTGCCGCCCACACCTCTGCTTGGCTCTGGTCAGTCATGGTGATCTGTATGGGTGGAAGTGGACACCTGTCACTGTGCAGTCGACAGCATTTCCCCATGAGCATAGCTGCCGTCCGGGGGCGGAAGCCCCCACGCTCTCTCCTCCGCATGGCAGATACTTGATAGAAAGGTGCCCTTGTCCCTTCTGTGCCCTTTCATGCTCAGCCCCTCAGCCTTTATCATCCTCCGCCATGAGCATTGTCCTGAGCATCACACAGCATGTAACTCACCTCCTCACCTGCAGTAACCAAATCTGGCCAGCACAACCCACTGTCACATTTTTTATAGCGCAACACATGCAAATGAGGTGTGGCGCAACTATAATGACATGCTAATCGCGCCACCGGCGCCTATGAATGGCTTGATCGAATGATTTGTGAAGATGTCGGTTGAATATCGCTGTATTTGGCGCTTTGGCGCACACGGAATGTCCAGCTGAGCCAATGGCGCAGGTTTGTAGCTGCATGCTACACTGCATTGGCGTGATGCCTAGACAGCTTACGCATGCGCCTATTGTGCTGCAGACCTGCTGAGCGCCGACAGGGCGATCTCAGGCCATGGCTACCATTGTGCCAGTGGCGCCACAGCACTGGGCACTATATGGCGCTGTGGCACTACCGCGCACAGTCCACTGTGGCACTGGTGCACAGCTTGGCAGTCGCCAAGCAGGATGCCTATATGTCCGATGGCACCGTGCGTAGCCTCGCGCCATTGCCGTGACCTTGTGTATGCCCTCTGACCCCTGGCGCTGTTGGCATGCTGCGTGTATCGCCTTGGCTGCGCTGGTTCAGTGACAGCACCATGTGTGGATGACGGCGCTTGTTCAACAGCACGATTGGAGCCTGTGGTGGTCTATTGCGCAACATCTCCACATGGGGTTCCGGGCGCAGCGGGTGCCATATTGCCTGCTGTAAAGTTGGTGCCATGGCTAGGAGGAGGGCGTGTCCTGGAGCCAGATTGAAGTGGCCAACCTGGTGGCCCTAGTTGAGCCACACTATGATGGCCTGTATGGTGAGGCACCCTCACCAGTGCCAGGACTCATCTGTGGCAGCAAGTGGCACTGACCTGGTGGAGGTCACTGGACGGGCCGGTCTGCTGAGCAGTGCCGGCACTGGTACAGTGACCTCCGCCAGAGGGACCAGAACTTTGTCGCGCTGCGGTCGCATGCCAGGCGGGCGAGTGCCTAGGCCAGGTGAGTGTACCATCTATGCACCTATATTCTCTGTAGGGTGTGTGTGTGCTTGGGTGGCTGTGCATAGGTGCCGGCTTGGACACGGTTGGCTGTCTCAGTGTGCAGCTGTGCGATGGATGGTTGATGGCTGTGTGGGCAGGCACTCTCACTGGGGCAGGGGCACTCTGCTTTGAGTCACACTGATGTTTGTCTCAACATATGTCTCCCACAGGCTGGAATCTGAGGACGCGGGCGATGGCGGCGTGGGCTGTGCCAGGGCCCGGTGCGGGGGGGTGGTAGCCCCAGCAGCAGCAGCAGCAGCGGCAGAGCCAGCTGCTGGAGGAGGTGAGTATCATTACTTCATGGATGCTATTGCATGCTGGGGGCAAGACCACCAGCCATGCACAACACAACCATGCAGGAAAGGGAGGTCATAATTCCACTATACAAGACACTGGTGAGGCCCCACCTGGAGTACAGTGTACAGTTCTGGAGACCATGCCTACGTATGGACATGGACTGGGTAGAGAGGGTTCAGAGGAGGGCAACACGGATGGTGCATGGATTGTATCACAAGTCCTATGAAGACAGGTTGGAGGAACTGAACATGTACTCCCTGGAGGAGAGAGAGGAGAGGGGTATATGATGGGGACATACAAGTATCTTACAGGGGGAACAGAGTGCAGGAAAACACTATTTTAAGCGTAAAAGATGTTCCAGGACTAGAGGGCATGGATGAAGTTGGAGGGGGACGATTCAGAGGAACATGAGAAAGAATTTCTTCACAGAACGGGTGGTGGACAAGTGGAACACCCTGCCAGAGGAAGTGGTGGGGGCTGACTTGGTCACGGGATTTAAGAATGCACGGGATAGCCATAAAGGAATTCTGGAGGTCAGGGGTAAGGTGCAACAGACTTATAGGAAAACAGAGTTAACTTACAAGGTCAAATGGCCAGACTGGGTGGCACATAAGCCTTTATCTGCCGACACTGTCTATGTATCCATGTATGTATGCACAACACAGGTGACATGCATCACTGTGCAGTATCACAGCACGCCTGTGTATGCGCCACTGGTTGTCCAGGCATGCACTGGGCACATAGCTGTGTAACTGCATTGCACCACGTTGCCACATCACTTGCCAGCCTTGTTTGTGCTGTGATGGACATGGGCAGTGTGTGTGCAGTGGTGCACATAGCTGGTGCCGCCTGTTTGTGATGGCCATGTGCATGTTCACTGTGGGTGGGTGCATGCCATCACAGGTGCGGGACATTGGGCTATATGGCTTGCAGGTTGGGTGGTGTTCAGGGTTGTGGTCAGTCACAGCCATTGACTGTGTTCCCATTTTCCTAGGCCTCGAAGTTCTCTGGAGAATAGATCGAGGCATTCGGGGCCTGACACAGGTGTCCCTTGAAACCCAGGCCATCCTGGAGTCCATTAGGCAACATGGCCTGTGGAGGAGGCGTCACAGGGGAGAGCAGAACCAGGCACAGGATAACCAGCCAGCTGGGCCTTAGGCACAATACCTTTCCCACTTCTCCCATCCCTACCACCCTGCCTTCTCTCCAAGTTGTTCATCCTTACCCCTTGAACACCCTTACCTTGTACCCGTCCCCCTTGTAAATAGTTGTTGTTTATTGTTGTATTTACTATTTGAAATTTTAAAATACATTTATATTTTGATATGAATACTGTGTTGGTCTCTGATTTGCAGCTGGCTATGGGTGCTCAGTTGCAGTGGTGTACATGCCATCTGGGGTGGTATGGTCCTGGGTGTGTGTGTGTGTGTGTGTGTGTGTGTGTGTGTGTGTGTGTGTGTGTGTGTGTGTGTGTGTGCTTGGGGAGGTATCTCCGGCATGGCAGTGACTTTCTGTTGGTCTTGCCATCTGCTGCCACCCACTGCTGGGTGCACAGGGTGTGTCTGGCTTGTATGCTTCTGTGCTGCACGGGGCTGACATGTGCTGGAGGGACTGCATGGTTTCCTGCAATGCCAGTCACTGCACATGGGTGGTGTCTTGGGGTCACAGTGCAGGGTGTGCTGTGCATACGGGGGGCTGATGTGCACTGTGGTTGTCAACCCCCTGTGTGTGGCACTCTCCGCCTGCCAGTGGTTGTGCTGGGGTGTCAGGGCTCTGCTATGCTTTGTTGGCTTGTCCCCATGGGCACGTGGATCATCCGCCCCACCCCCAGTGATGCTGTGCTTGGGGTGTGCAGGTGTGGTGTGGGTTCTGCAGTGTGTTCCTGTGCCATGTGTGGCATGGCTGGCGGTGGCCCCAGCCTGCCTCCTGGATGTGCAGTTCCATTGCTCTGGGGGCTGTGCTTGCGCTATGGCAGCTCTGGAATGCTCAGCTGAGCTTCCCTGGTTGCGCCATGGCGAACATTTTGGCTCAGCTTTCCTTCCTGGTTGCGCGCTGATGAGCGCAGTATGTGCGATATTCAGACGCTGGTTGCTTGCGCACTTGCTCTGCTCCATGTTTGAATATCGCACCTGTTGCGACGGCGCAACTGGTTTGTGCTTGCTTTCTCTCTGCTGTTATGCTACTTTTGAGCGTAGTTTGAATATCTGGGCCCTAGTGTCATGTAAAGAAATTTCTATGAGGATAGATTGACAAAATTTGATTTAATGTCTCTTGAGGAAAGAAGAGTGAGAGGGGATTTATTACTTGTATGCGATTTACATAATGATGAACATCTTTTCGTGCATAGTGGTCTTGATCATAAACAAATCAAGATAGAAACTAGAGGTCATCCGCTTCAACTTTCCAGTAATAAATGTTTTACTAATAAAAGAGCAAATTTTTTTTCTCAAAGGGTAGTATCATCTTGGAATAAACTTCCAACTAAAATTGTAATTAGTGATAATAAATTAACTTTTAAAAATAGACTTGATGCTTTGAGAAATGAGAACAAGAATTCAAAAAGTCAATTGTAATGGAGAAGCCTATATTGGCAGTTCTTTGCTTTTGTGCCTCTGATATTGTCTTAGTATGAGTCTTAGTACTACTATAGGAATTCAGAAATGGGCAGGACAGTAGATCTGAATGAGGACTTAGGTGTAAATATTACTAACATTTCTACACAAGAAGTAAAAGAAGCACTGGAGGAATTTGAAAGAAACACAGAAAATTCTGAGAATGTACAAAATGAGCAGGAAAATGCTACTGTGTTAGAAAATATAAATGTAACGTAGAAAGAAGGAAGCCAAGTACATTTTGTCCAGTACAACTTTTTACAGTAACAAAGAAAAGGTACTGCAATGGGGGCAAGTTTTGCCACCAATTACGTTAATTTATATCTTGGGTTCTAGGAAGAGAGGACAGTATGGGACAGACATGCAAATCCATTTTTTTAGAGAATTGTGCTGTGAATACATTTTATTGACAATGTTCCCTTCGTGTTGCAGGTTACAATTAAGGAGCTGGAAGATTTTATTTCATTTTTGCATTGCACAAATGCCAACCTTAGGTTCACATGTGAGGCAAGTAATAGAGAGGTCTCCTTTTTGGATTTAAAAATCAAAATCAATAGTGTGGAAGAAACAGAAACCTCTCTCTTTAGAAAAATGACAGGTAGGAACATTATATTGCTAGCAAGCAGTTGCCACCCCCACCACACGGTGGAGAACATCCTCAAAAGTCAGTATTATACAATCAAAAGAAATTGCAGCACTAAGCCAGTACTGACAAAATAAATAGAAACCCAAAAGAAGTGTTTTTTTTTTTTGGAAAGAGGTTACTCTATGGAAACTTTGACAAAAGCTAGGAGGCACACATGTGATGCAGTAGACAGAATATCCTGCTTATAGAAAACAAAGAGCAGAAATGGGAAAACCCAAACCAATTTAATTTTGTGACAACATTCTGTCCAAAATCATGGCAAGTTAAGAGTATTATAAATAAACATTGGCATGTCCAATTGGCAGATCGTAGGCTTAGAGAAGTAGCAAAGGTCATACCAAGGATGTCATATACTGTAGAAGAGTGTGGACTTTGAAAGACATGCTAGTTAGCTCTTCATTAAAGACCTGAGCCAGGCAGAAACTGGTTACTGCCTTTACCACGCGGCTGCAGAAAGTGTGGTAACTGCACTTTCTGTAAAGATATACTTGAGTGCAGTATTTTCAGGACTCCATACAATGGAAAAATGCACGATATAAACCACTTTATTAACTGCAACACTACCTATGTGGTTTATATGTCCATCTGTATGTGTGGTGCATACTATATAGGAAAATGAAGAGGAAGTGGAAGGAGAGAATAGGAGAAACATTTAGGGGTAGTGAGAAGAGAAAATTTAGAAAATTCATGGGCAATTCACACATGACAAATGTAGCAAATAAAACAGAGCATACCCTTAAATTCATAGGTCTTGAGCATGTCAATTAGAGCCCAGAGAAGGAAGTAGAGATGACCTGTTGAGTCAAAGGGAAACTACTAGATATTTATAATGGGTGCCTATATGGGACTTGGATTAAATGACTATATATTAAATGGTACCCCTACCCTGGATCCCTCACTATTGCAGACTCCTTTAACTCTGCATTCTCTGATCTAAGCTTTGTTCTCACCCCAGGCTACCTCCCTCAGCTTTGCTGAAGCATCCCTGCTGACACAGAGATGTCCTCCAAACCATCTCAACTTCTATTTCAGACGCATCACTGCAACAGAGGCTAGAACCTATGTACAAAAGGTCCTTGATAAAACAAGTCTTGGCAGTGATAACATTGATATGAAGCTAGTGGCAATCACACTAAATGAAGTTATTGTCCCACTTACCAAAATCTTCAATAAATCACTTGCCTTGGAAGCTGGCTTTGGTGACCCCAGTACATAAAAGTGGTGACCATTCTAGCACCGCCAATTACCAGCTTATCTCTATTCTTTCTCCCCTCTCAAAAGCACTTGAGAGAATTATTGCTGATCAGATCACAGAGTACTTTCAGAAGTATGAGTTACAGTGTCCACAGCAGCATGGTTTTCAAAAGAGCCACAGTACTGCTACCACTCTGGTTGAATTTGCTGACTGTACATAAGGCTTTGGACAATGGCAAATTAGTGGGTTCTATATTTATAGATCTCACTAAGGGCTTTGACAATGTTAACCATCCTATCCTACTACAGCAGCTGCTGTCCTTGGGGCTGGCTCTGGAATGGGTCCATTGGTTCAAGGACTACTTTTCACATGGCTCCAGAGTGTCAAAATAAGGTCAACAACCTCCACCGCCAAAGAAGTCACACTCAGGGTCCCTCCAGGGTCCATCCTGGGCCCTCTACTTTTCAGTTTATTTCTGAACAACTTACCTGAAGCCTGCATGAGTAAAGTTATTCTGTATAATGATGATGCTGTCATTCTGAGTAGAAGCTGACAGCCTGATCAACTACAAAAAGATTTGCAGTCCACCTTCTACCAACTGGAGGATTGGTTTTGCTCACAGAAACTGCTTCTCAATTATAAAAAGACTAAAATGATGCTTATAACAAGTCACCAGCACAAGAAAATGTACCCAGTTCTGACCATTCTTAAAAATAAGGCTGCCCCCCTTGAACAGGTGCTCTTCCTCAAATATCTTAGCATCATCATCGACAATACCTTTTCTTTCTCATGGCATAAAGACAAGGTTGTCGGGGCTGTCAATATCAAATTGAGTGTCCTTTACAGACACAAACAATACTTAACGCCCTCTTCCCTGCAACTTTCAGTCTCCAGTTCAGTCTTGTCAGTCATTGACTATGGCTTGGTAGTTTATGGATCAGCCTCTGATACCACTCTCAAGTGGGTTGTGACAGCCCTCAACAAAGCCTGCAGACTTACCCTGGGTGCTGACAACCTTACACACTCGTGTATGCTCTATGAACAAACTAATTGGCTGAACCTGAGCAATAGAATAAAGTACCAGATGTGCCTTCCAGGCCAAAAAGTACTCCTTGGAAAAAGCCTCCATGTATCAAAGAATTACTGCAAATGAGCCACTCTAGGTATCTGACTAGTGGCATGGCTAGGTGTCCCCCGACTGTTCCCTTTATGAAAACCACACTTGGTCAAAGGTCCTTTGCATATAGGGCTCCTCTCTGGCTAAATGAGGTCCCCTTCATATACTCAACCTCGACAGCCTTCCTTCCTTCAAAACCGAATTGAAACAATTAATCTCTTCAGTGGATCCAGTGCTTGCAGGATGGTGACCTGATCTTCTGCACTTCTACAGCTCTCTGTCTCCACTCATATTCCTTGAATTATACTTACCTGTAATGGTATGCCATCTTCCTTTCCATTTCTGGCTCCTCATCTTTATATTGATCTTAGTACTGTATAGCTCCTTCCTGCCAATGGATCCCCTTTTCTACCCCTAGCTACACCACCTGCCCAGAGTTTCCTCTCTGACTACTCCTTGTCCCTCCAGCTCTCCCCCCCTCTACATTATGTTTCCTCAACTCACCTATTCTCCCTTCCCACCCTGCACCCTTGCTCCACCTTATTACCTGGATGACCACCTGTCAACCAGCACTCTACAACACTATCTTTGGGCCTCTATAGTCCCTACCACCCCCTTCTTTGCCCTCCCACCCCCCTTCATACCGATACACCGACAATGCCTTATTCCTTGGGCTGCTCTGTCATTGCTTAATTATTTGTATTTTGCAATCTTCAGTGTTTATTTTGTTTTAGGATTGTGGTCAGCTGCACTTTGGGGTACTTTTATCTTTGATTTTTGCTACTGTTTGTGCTATTGTTTATAAGTTGGTGTAAAATCCTTACTTTACTGCCATGCTTTGTAAACAAATCACCTGTAATGTCTTATCCCTGTATTGTCCTATTATCTGCTGACATGGAACCTATGGAAAAGAGTGCTGTGCTCAAAGATAATATCCAAACAATGAAATAAATCCAAAAATAGAGCGCTCAAGCCATTTTTGAAAGCCAGACAGTAAATTAATATTAAACTTGTTTACTCTCTTCACAGGATTTCAAATGAAGAGATCCTTGTCGGAGAAAAATAGATCGTACATGAAGTGGCAGCACTCTCTCTTCATCTCTTTTTTCTCCTCAGAAGACAGATTTATGGACATGGAACTATGTGGACTCCAGGTTTTCTCTTCCAGCTGTACTTTTCTTCCTTCATAGAGTTAACTATTATTGTCTCTGTCTCACTGGTCACCCAACATTTATACAAAGCTCTCCCCAATGTTACCCTCTGTTTCTTGAGAATGAAAGTTTGTAGTCAAGCAACAAATTAGTAGGCTCATTTAGGGCTCCCATTATCTAGGGTTCCCTTTCTTCCCTCCCCACTCTTACTTCCCCCATCATTCCCTTGATAAGATTTTTTAAGAATAAATAGATTTCACCGTCTACAGATAATTTGTCTTTGTTCAGTTATTCAGGTTATCTTTATTATAAGAGAAATATTTCTTTATGAAAATGTATCATGAAAACCTAATGCACATCATTAAAGAAAGAACAATATCTCTTGCTCACTCCTCTTTAAACTCTACACTGTCTATTGTGCACTATAGCTATGCCCTTTGTGAGGTTCTTTCTGTAACTAAGTGTGTAAGGAAATTATTTTCCAGGCAAAGTGGAACATTCCAGAGTGCATTAAATAGCAGTATAAAGAAATCTATGATTTAAAAGTACAGGAAATCATCTAGAGTACATGCTTATAAGGGTCCGAGTGAGCAATTTTAATTGGTGTTGTTTTACACCATGTTAGATCACTTGGCATTTTAATGAAGTTGCTGATTATGTGGGTGGAAGAACTTTATGTATATAGAGAAAGCACTGTATCCCTTTAAATAATTACCATGTGACCACAGCCATTTTGGCTATAAAAGAGTGCAAACACTGATTAATTTTATCTTCATAAAGCCAATGACTTGGTGAAATGTTAAGTCATTTGCAACTGTGGACTTCTGAGCTAGCTTGTATAGAGCTGTTATGCATTCCATGCAGTGAAAACTTTATACACTTTAGCAAAAACACTCTTGTAAACATAGTATATAATTAGTAATATGACTACTTTAGCCCAAAACACAGAAACATAGCAAATAAAAAACACAAAGTAGAAAAGTAAACATAACTTAGGAAATTTAGACAAACAAAAAAATAAAAGTAGGTGAAGTAAATAACAACAAAGTTAAATAACTTTAGTGAAAAGTAGTAACCTATACTACTAAATGTAATCACAAGTCACAACTAACCTAATAAACTTAAGGCAACCAAAAAAGTAAATAAAGAAATACCAGAAAGAAAAAATCAATCAAAATTAAAAACACTAGAAACAACAAAATACAAAAACTAAAATATGGAGCAAAATTACGTAGAAAAAATTAATAAAACCAATTTGGCCAACATAACATGCAAACTATACACCTAAATTAAAATTCTAGTACAAACAAGCAAAAGTAAAAGTAAAATGAAGAAAGATACTGAAAATAAAAAATTTAAAAAAAGCAAAACAAACAAAGCAAATGACAAATAGCCCACGCCCACAGGCATATAAGCAAAATTTAACAATAACAAGAAAACAAAAAAACTCAAAATAAAATTTTATTAAAAAAATATAGAAAGACAAAAGCCAAAAATTTATCTTGCAGAAAAAACAAAAGCAGAAAGGTAAGCAAATAATTAAATAGTATACTAGTATAAACTTAGAAATTTAAAAGTTTCTAACAACAACATCAAAGTATTAGCAGTAATATAAAAATTAAAATTATTTAAAAAGTATTGTAAAACTACTAGTTAAATACAGGTAAGTACACCACAACGCACCAATTTAAAATTCTTATACTAACCACACAGTGAAAATTTCACACCCCAAAAAACACAATTTTTAGCATCCTTAACAACAAAAAAATAAGTAAATGGAAATACTGGCAACAGAGCTGAGGGACAAACCCCATCTTTAGTAACAGGTCCACCTCACGGATTTCTGCTGGGTTGCTACTTTGCCTCATGCACCAGCCAGTGATGGAAGTACCCAGACATGGGGTTGCAAAAGGAAAATCTCTAGGAGTCGCAGACACTAAGTGGTGTGGGGAGCCATAACAAGTGTAAAGAAGAATTCTCTTTGTGAGATGGGGAGTCATAACAAGTAAGGAAGAAATCTCTCTAGGAGTCATAGACTCTAAGTGGTGTGGGGAGCCACGACAGGATAATTGGTTCATTCTTCCAATGGACCGTGAATCAAGTGGCTGGCGGGGGAGCCAGGCCAGTTGGGCTGTGTACCCAAAGCGCATGCAAGTCCGGGCTGTGTGCCTGGTGGGTCCAGAGCCTGAAAACAGTATAATTGGTTCATTCTTCCAGTGGACCATGTTGTAGTCTCTAATCTGCATTACCAGGAAATGTAGCCCCATGGGTGTCCGTCTATGCTTTGTTTTGTTCAGTTAGTATGTAAATAAAAGCCACACTGAAGAATCCCATTCCTGGTTCTGGACATTACAGTTATTGCTTCCTGTGTTCGGATTTACTTGGGTGCCCCTGTGCAGAGTGGTCAAACCTAGGTCCCCTTGTGCCGAGTAACCTCGTCCTCCCCGAACCCAGGTCCCCACCAGGTACTGCTGTCAGCTTCAACAGCATGCCACCTGTCATTTTGGTAAAAAGGCAGGGGTGAGGGGTTACAAAAATGGAGGCACCGCTTTGGATTTGTTCGGGAAGGAAGGTGCTTGGGCAAGGGGGCTAGTGTTTTGGCTATCTGGCAGTGGGTAGCTCAAAAAAGCTGAAGCAATTTCCCTAGTGTGTTGCTGTGTGCTGTGAATCTTGTGCTGCTGTTTAAAAATGCCAACTGTTTACCAAAGAGCTGTAAAGCCAAAGAGTGTGCCCTTGTGCTGCATCAACATTGTTTACAGCGTTTTTGCCTGCTTTAAAATGAACTGTTGTGAAGAAAAGTCTGGAAGACTAGGGGTAGCAACATAGAGGATTGTGTATGAGCAAGCATACACAACAAGGCAGTTGTGATCGAGAGGTTTCCGTGGTAACCTGAGACCTCGAGAGCGTAGCTCGAGAGGTCCGTTACCACGGAAACCTCAAGATCGCACAATTGCCTTGTTTGTGTATGGTTGCTCATACACAATCTTTTATAGTGTATGGGCAACCATAAGCAGTACTCGGTGAACATTCGGTGAAAAAGGCTTACTTCTGTGTCTGCCAAAAGGCTTGCTTCCGTGTTGCTGTGCGCTGCTCTATTGTGCATGCGCGTATGTGTTCGATCTTGTTGTGCTGCACCGGTGACGCACTGGGTGCAGCACAACAAGATCGTGACGCACCGAGTGCAGGACAACAACGCTGTTCCAGGCATGGATTTCCATGCGGAACAGCGTTCCACCATACACTATAGAAAGATTGTGCCCTGGACGTTTAAAATGCTTTTAAAATGAATTGTTGTGAAGGAAAGTGTGGAAGACTAGGGATAGCAAAAGGAAAATTATGCCCTGGACGTTGGAAATGCTTTCTGAGTAAATTGAGAGACTGCAGAGTAAATGGCTATGTTATGTGGCTGAAATGGGCTCCCGCCGTGGATTCAGTTAAAAAAAAAAAAAGTTGCATTCTGCAGTTTAAATTTGCCTGCTCGACGATCGCCGTGAGGAGAAGAGCCCTCTCGAGGAAGAAGAGGCTCATTTGCATGGCGTCGTGTGGTTGGTCAGGCTGCAATCAGTCCCGCCCCTCAGCCAGCTCTACAGAGACTGCCCCAGCATTTGAGAGGGAGTGTGAGTGGAGTGTGTGTACTGGCAGTGGAGGAGCGTCACGGAGTGTTAAAATCACTATAAACTTTCAAAAATTAGACTTTATAGTTTAAAATTGGGCTCAACCCGCTAATCAATTGTCAGAATTGCTAAATTGGTGGTTGAGAAGACGATCGCTAGGACTGCCTGCCCGTTTGTGTACCGAGGCCTTCAAGAACTGGCTGCAGGCCGTTTTTCCCCATTGCAGCAAATTGCTACTGATAACAGTAAGTAAACATTCAAAAAACTGCTCAGTGATTTTCAGCCTATGCCATATAAAATGTGTGTGCAGCAGTGTAGTCGCTTTGCAAGTAACGACTGTGTGAAGTCCTGCCAGCAAGTGCAAGTCTGTTAAGCCATTGACTGTGTGCATAGTAAGAAATTAGCCTCAGTTTAAAGTTAGCAGCCAGAGAGACTGTGGGTTGTAGAAAGTGCAGCACCATAAATGCAGGCAATCCTGTGCTAAAACCTGAAGCTTTAGAGGGACTGTGAATCAAAATAAATGATACCAGCATGAAAAGTCAAGGAAAATCCTGTAAATGTGTGTAAAGCCAGAACAGAGCAAGTTGTGCAGTTTGAGTAAAAGTTATCAGTAGCTTGTGTAAATAGTGCACAGTGGCTTGACCCAGATTCTAAATATTGATGCACAGGAGTGCTGCATACATTACAGGGTGGGGTAGTAAAAGTAAACACAGCAGCAGAGGAGCCATTTTACAGCTAAAGAGTGTGTTCAATAAAAGTGGGATTTTCCGTTACAGTGAACTTTTGTTTATTTTTCTGCAGTTATGGCCTCAGGACTAGCTCGTTACCCAGATCATGCCCGGGTTGCAGTAACAGCAGCAGTAAATAGACTGAGAGATATTGAAAAGTGGTGCTATGGAGGGAAACTGCCTCCTGATGTGGCAATTCCTAATTATCCAGTGTGTGTATGTCAAATATGCTTGAGTGCTGGAAGGGATGTCTTCATGATTCCTCACTGTGCGGGATGTCTACAAAAATATGGTTTGTATAAAGCACCTCCAGTTCGTTTGGCTCCCACATGGACAAAAATTCAGGAATCTGCAGTTGGTAGCACACAGCACCAGGCGGAGTCTGTGGAGGAAGGTCCCTCAGGGGAGTGTGGCACAAAGCTAGAGGGTGCAGAGTTTGAGACAGAACCAGAAGTTGAAATTTCAGATGCTGGATCCCAGAAAGAAAGTTCGGATAAAGCATCAATAGACCCCTGGGTGGGGGGGCCTAGCCCAAGTCTCTTGGGTGAAGATGAGATGTGGGAGGCCTTTGAATGGGAGGTGTCGACCTCCACGCCTAGTGATGAGTGGATAGTCTCAGGGGTGAGAATGACTGCTCACTCCTGGGCTCAGATCCTCAGTGAAGAGGAAGATGAGGGGGAACCTATGTGGCCTTGTGAAAAAGGAACGGGTACACAGCCTCAAGATCTTGCCTTGGAGGAATGTATGGAAGAAAGTGGTGATGCCACTCCCTGGCTTTACAGGAGTAGAAGTCAGGGATCCATTTCTAATTTCTTAAGGATGCGAGCTGGCAGAACCAGGACTGGCCATCCCCAAGCCAGGCCAGCGGTCTCAGATTGACCAAAGCAAGTAAAGAGGAGAGACTGGTTCATAGGAAGGCAAATGAGATCTATGGTATGACCTTTCCTACCTTTCCTTGGAAAGTCTGGGATGAGATTGAGAACTGCAGGAAATCCTGGATCTGGGATGAAGCAATGAAAAGTGTGCATCCTGGGGCCAACCAGCATGTAAAGAATAGACTGTTCCACGAAAAGTATACCCAGTGGAAGAGAGGCAGAACACTGTTTATGGACAGAGTGAGAGTGGTGGACGGAGAGGGACGTGAAATCTCCCACTGTGTGAATTATATGTGCCCAGACAGGGTAATAATTCAAGCCCCTGACCCCCGGTACTATTGGCCTCAGTGCAAGGACATCTCAGCAAATGTGCCCGTGCCTACAAAATGGAGAGCCGAGCAGTGGTAGTCAATACTGCCACACCAGACTGTGAAGTGCCTTATTGATCCACCAATATGAATATCCAGGACTCAGGTGCCCCACTTTCATCAGTCTACAGTGTACTGTCCTGTCCAGCAACCATCAACTGGCCCACCAGATGACTTCAGATCTAGAGGGACACCAGCCCAGCTGTTTTCTGTTCATCGCCTGGTAATTGGATGACGTCGGACCAGCTGTTTCTTTTGTTCCTGTTCTAGGTTCCGTCTCCAGAGATGACATCAGCCCAGCTGTTCCCAGATGTGCCCTCCTGTGGTTCCCGGAAGATGTCCGCCCAGCTGTATCGAAAGAAATGCTGCCAGGGAGAGTCTTCGGCAGAGGTGCAGGTTGGTGCTGAGTCTTGTACTACAAGTGGCTGGTAAGTCCGAACTTTTCTATCTCTATGACATTGCAGTACACACCCTACACTACAGACTTCAAAAATGTGTGAACTGTCATAAAGACTCTCCCTTGGGACTTTGGCCTGTTAGAACTGAGCTTCACTGGGCTCGGCTCAGGAGAGACTCTTTATTGGACTAGCCTTTGGGCCTTGTGGTCATTAGTTGGGACTTTTAGGGCACTCCTCCCCCAAATATGTATTGTAAATAATGTCATTGTTGATTTCTAATGTAAATACTGTTTTCTACCTTTTTCTAAAAAATCTTTTGGGATTCTGCAGTGTTTTGATGGTAGGGTTTTAGGTAGACTGTGTATGCAGATTAGGAGCGTGTTTTTTCTTTCTTTTTCTTACAGGTGTTCCTGGGAAGACAGAAGAAGACAAGAGAAGGAGGAGGAGGCTCATCGGAGTTCCTTGTCAGTGCTGTTGTGTAGAAATTTAAAGTACTGTGGTGTTACTGTTATAGTTTTGCTGTATTAACCCTTTCCTTCCACAGGTGTGGTTGTGGGGGTAGGGAGGAGGCAGTAATATGGTAGTTTAATGATGTGTGGTTGCAGGGTGCCCAAGGTCGGGGAGGTCCTCGGGTTGTTTTTGTTTTGGGGTATTATGTTAAAGGCAGATAGGTTTTCCCTAGAGGGTTGGGGGGGATAGACAGGCTGTGGTTCTCAGTGGCCATGGGGACTGCAGTGCTGATCTATCAGGGCTATGCTCTGGATAGTTCTACCAGAGCCACTAGGTGTCTAGTAAGTGGATAGAGTAGAGGCTGATATGTCAGCTACAGGCCTCTAGGTCCTTAGTGTTACCTGCATGTGCTTGCACATGGTAGGAGGGGGCCTGATCACCCCCCTCCACAGGTAACACATAGGGTGGGATGGCCTAAGGCCAGGTAAATAATGACTGCAGACAGTCATTTTACTGATCAAGGGTGAGTGTAACCCCTTGTTACCCGGGGTTACTAGAATCCCAGTAAGACCTAGTGGTAGGCAGGGAAGGCAGCTTGTGAAATTCCAGTTAAATGGGTTTCACACTGTCTCACTCTGTTCTCAGTCTCAGCTGAGACTGAGGGATGACATTACCAATAGAACTTTCGCAGCTGCATAGGCCACATTGGAATCTGCAGCAGAGGGAGTTAGATAGAATGTTGGGAGTTTTCAAAGGGTAGAGTTCAGTTCCAGCTTGCCTTCAGTAAGAAGGAGTCAGTGTCCAGTTTGTCTTGAGCAAGTAAGGTGTGCTCAAGTGGTGGAGACCGCTGTTCGGGTCTCAGTGCCCCTCCCTCCAGGAGGGGGGAATGTAAAGATCCCCATGCAGATTCCTGGGGCAATCCCCTTAATTCTGCCAGGAGGAAGGAAAGCTGCCTGTTCAGTTCAGCCTTTGTTTTGGAAAGTTGGAAGATTTGTGATTCACCTGTGGGCACTGCAACTAAGGGTGAGTGTTTGCTCTAACATGAGAGAGGGCAAAATGTTTTCTTCACCCTGGGACATGTGTGGGAATCTAGGAATTGAGCTACATTTTGGGAAGCCTATAGGACTAGGCCAAACAAGTGGAGTAGTGTCAAATGCTAGAGTGCAGTGTGATTTTAAGTAATATGTAGAGGAGATCGCCAGATCATCTACCCTCTAATCCACATTCAGAAATTCAGAAAAGAAATGGTTCCAGTGTACCCAGCGAAATGGCGGGTATGGGCTGTGGGAGGCTGGAGGTGGGCAAACCCCATCTTTAGTAGCCAGGTCCACCTCTACAGTTTCTGCTGTGGTTGCTACTTTGCCTCATGCACTTGGCCAGTGATGGAAGTACCCAGACATGGGGTTGCAAGGGAAAGGCTCTCTAGAGTCGCAGACTCTAAGTGGTGTGGGGAGCCACAACAAGTGTAAAGAAGAATTCTCTTTGTGAGATGGGGAGTCATAACAAGTAAGGAAGAAATCTCTCTAGGAGTCGCAGACTCTAAGTGGTGTGGGGAGCCATGACAGGATAATTGGTTCATTCTTCCAATGGACCGTGAATCAAGTGGCCGACGGGGGAGCCGGGCTAGTCGGGCTGTATACCCAAAGAGCGTGCAAGTCCGGGCTGTGTGCCTGGTTGGTTCAGAGCCTGAAAACAGTATAATTGGTTCATTCTTCCAGTGGACCGCGTTGTAGTCTCTAATCTGCATTACCAGGAAATGTAGCCCCATGGGAGTCCGTCTATGCTTTGTTTTGTTCAGTTAGTATGTAAATAAAAGCCACACTGAAGAATCCCATTCCTGGTTCTGGACATTACAGTTATTGCTTCCTATGTTCGGATTTACTTGGGTGCCCCTGTGCAGAGTGGTCAAACCTAGGTCCCCCTGTGCCGAGTAACCTCATCCTCCCCGAACCCAGGTCCCCACCAGGTACTGCTGTCAGCTTCAACAGCATGCCACCTGTCGTTTTGGTAAAAAGGCAGGGGTGAGGGGTTACATATGCTTACTAGAAGTGTGCAGACCATCTACTGGAAATTTGCTTCTCACATTCAATAAGATCTTTTCTTGGATGTGTAGTCTGATAGGACGGCCAAATGTGGCAGGACAGTACTTCAGAGCCTCTTCTTGAAATAGGTTTCTGTGCCCTTCTCCCAACTACACTGCTTCAAAGTCTGCATCTGTCAATAGATGCTAAAGAATTCCTGGGGTGAGAAGAAACAATTACTCACTGAAATAATATTACTTCTTCCAGGGTATTCTTTAGCATTATTGACACTCCCACCCTTCCTCCCCTGGAAACCTTGCCTAAAGGTTTTGTTAGGGGATATAGCCAAATTTGACAACTGTCATTTTTTCCTGTGATTTAGAAAAAGAAGAAAAAAATACATAATTTTTTCTTTATAGTGGGTTAGAATATATGGTGGGCTATTGCTAACAGTTTTTTTGCCCCTAGTGGGCACAGTTTTTTGCTCTTTTTCAGCTCTGAAATGTATTCTGAGGTCCCTCAGGCTGACTGCAGGCAGCACTCTACTCTAACTGTATCCTGATTGGCCAATGCCTTCCTCATTTGCATTGACTCCTCCTCTCCGGGGCAGCTGAACCCAGCTGGCATACTGCATCTGTCAATAATGCTAAAGAATACCCTGGAAGAAGTAATACTACTTCGGTGAGTAACTGTTTCTTATTCCTCCACCCTGTCCACCAAGGAGTGGTTAAAGTGACAGCCTGTGACAAGGCAAAGATACCCCTGGCATCCAATCCTCTTAACAAGGATTCCAGGAAAAATTGACAACATAGCTTAAAAAGATATATTTATCAGGTGCCTTGGCCATCAGGCAGGCACACATTTCAAACTTATGTCAATACCAAAGTCACCATGGTAGTTGGTCCCTGCTATGTCAGCCAAGGCCCAGACTCCCCTGTCAGATGATCTAGCTGAAACAGCTAAATTGGTTTGAGAGCAGCCAAATAACAGTTCAAGTGGCTGCTGCCAGATGGATGGCAAGGAGGTTTGCCTGGCTGCGAGTCACAGACCTCACTCAGGATACCCAAACCAAGGATCTCCCCTTGTCAATCTTCACCATTCATTACTGCTTGGGTATAGCCAGGCGTGTACCGCCATGGAGAATTTTTCTTTTCTTGAGAAGTAGCGCCGATGGCGCCACCCGAAGTGATGCACTCGTGGTGCCCGTTAGGTGCCACGAGACTCCTCCTACATCCCAGTTCTGTTTCTCCCACCATTGAGGCTGCACCTGCTACGTGGAGCCAGAAAAACATACTGCGCCACTAGGCCATGTTTTCGTTGTTCTTCGACGCTGTGTCCTGCATCCTGGTTCATTTTTCCCTGACGTCGTCTTTCCGGTAAGACCATTCCTTTATTATTTTACTGATGACGTCAGGAGCTTTTCTGTTTAGATTGTTAATTTCGCATCATGTCTGGTTCGGGAGCTAAACGTAAGTTGAAAGGGGGCCGTGCCCCCATGTGTCAGTGCTCCTGTGGCCGGCATTTTTCTGTAATGGACTGAGATGATGTTTGTCTTCGTTGCCTGGGACCTAACCATAATATAGACAGATGCGATGCCTGTTTCTTGATGGACTGCCGTGTTCTCTAAGTCCGAGCATTCAAGATCGGCAAGGCCCCACTGACTTTTGGAGGACGGCGTCGCTCTCGGGTCTCCCAGGTAAGAATTTCAGACCCTTCCTCCGGGTCTCCTCCCAGGTCTATATGGCCTGGAGAGGAGGGCTCCTCATCTTCAAGTCTTGCTGAGGAGGAGGAGGTCTCTTTTACAGTGTTGGAGGAATGCCATGGTCCCTCCCGGGGCCGCGGTGGAGACACTGCCTCAGCAGTCACCTCTGCGGAAGTGCAGGCTCCCTCAGTGTCACAGTCTGTGGTTTCTGGGCCTGGTGTGGGTGGACCCTCGATGCCGCTTCCCGGAGCCATCTTGGGGCAGTGGCGCCACAGGCCTGGTCGACTCCTCTGGCGGCACCGTGTTGGGTCCCAGCACCGAGGGCAGTGCCGGGGACTCTGCTGGGGCTGCAGGTGGGTCTGGACTGGGTTCAGGCATTGTATTCAGTGCTGGGGCATCGACGGTGCAGTGTGTGGCACGGCACCACTCGCGGTGCAGTTTCCCGGGAGACTCCTGGGGCGGCCACTATTGAGGTCCTGCTGGTCGCCTCTTCCTTGGAAGTGGATGATTCAGATGTGGATCCATCCTGGCTCCCCGATTCTTTGGGATCAGAGTCTTCTGTGGGACATGGTGTCAGGCGGCCCAGCTTGCCCATTCCTCGGTCTCCACAGCAGTCTTCTTCTGAGAACTCCCAGGCTGGGGGTCACCAGGAGCCTTTGAGAGGAGATCACATGGAGGTTGGGGGGAGGGCTGTTCTCCCGCAGGGGCCTGTGGCAGCTGCCGTCTCCAGTGCTGCCGCGTCCTCTTGGGGTGGACTCAGGGCCCTGTCTTCAGGGGACTCCCCTGGGAGACCCCTGGATCGACAGGTTCTGTTGCTAAAGTCGAGGAGGAGGGCATCCTCTGAGTCCGAGGGGTTGAGGAGCCGTGGTGAGGTGAGCCGGCTTCTGCCTGCCATCCCTCAGGGTGTGGGTAGGAGCTGTAGCAGCGAGCCCCACCTTTCCCTCATGGGTGCAGCAGATCCCTCTGGTGGTGCTGCTGTGAGCCGTCCTTCTGGATCCATACAGCCCCAGGCACGTCACAGGGGAGGACCCCCTTCCAGGCTCTGCCAAGGTTCGCATCCTCAGGGTTCCGTTCTGCAACCTGGTTTGTTATCCGGGACCCCGCCAGCTCGGACTCCGTTTTCCGGATTCCAGAGCCCTAACAGAGGACAGTTGCCTCTTTGTAGGTGCCCCTCTCCCATTCCTCTGCAGTCACCCCCCTCTCTCCCAGACCATGTCGGTCCTACGGGCCCTTATCCAGGGAAACGTTCAGAGGCACTGAGGTGGCCTTCCCCTCATACATTAGATGCATGCATGAGCAGGTGTTTCACCTATCCCCACCACCACAGGAGTCCTCTGCACATTCGAGTTCCCCATCATCCACATCTCCCTCCTTGGAGGGAGAGGAACCCTCTGCTCACCTCTCTTCCGATGCTGATTTCACTGAATATCAGCGCTTCCTGTCAAGGATGGTGAGAGAGCTTTGCATTTCCTTTGTTAGATGAGACAATACTGAATGGGAGACACGTGAATTCCTCAGTGAATTCAGTGCCCAACATTTGGTGGTGCCATCCTGGCCTATTCTTTTCCAGGAGGCGTCTATCCGATCTTACTTTGAGAAACAGCTCTTGCAGCAGGTTACATCATTAGGACTGAAGCCGGCAGGTGCCAGGACCCCACTGAACTTTTCTAGCTAGCAGTATTCAGCGGGGACCACCTTCGACGTCAGTCCCGGCCCCGATGTCAGGCATAGTACATAAGGAGGCAGTCCCCTAGAATCCCCAGTTCTTTTCCCACCGTTGACTCGCCAGCATCAGCCTCTCTGTCTCTACCTAGCGCATGGCGACTTAGAACTTGAAGAGTTTCTTCAAACTAATATCCTCTCCAACTCCTTCACTTGAGGGACCCCTTTCCAAGTGTGCCTGCAGAAAACAGATCTCTTTCAAGGATCCTCATTCCTCCTGCATGCGGTGCTTTGGCCCAGACCACGACACCAAGACCTGCACCTTTTGCCAAGGGTTCAACAGCCGCACCAGGATCCGCCGTCAGAAGGCACTTAAGGCTTATCTGCTGGAAGAAAAGCTTAGCAGGATGGACAAAGAACCTTCCACCGGGGCGATTCTTCTTCCAAGGCCCACAAACACCGGAAGAAAGCAAGTTCCAGATCCTCTAACCGGGCCTCGGACTCCCATAGCTCAGGCTCCACCAGATCAGACCACTCTCCCTCCAGGGCTCGTTCTCAGCCCCCTCCAGTCAAAGTCTGGGCTTCAGGTGGTTCTTCAACTCTCCAGCCCATCAAGACTTCAAGGCCCTCGGCTTCCTCCATTCCCTCTCGGGCCTCTTCCAAGTCTTCTGAACACAAGTCTTCCTCATCGACCCAATGTCAGAAACCCGACTCCAGATCAGTCTCCCAGAGGTCCGGATCCACCCAGGAAGATGAAAGACTTGACATCCCTTAAGCAGACGACGGACCCGAAGATGGCCAAGCATACGAAGTCGGCCAGGCATTCGCCAGAGCCGCGGACACCAGCCAGGCAACAGATGCCGGCCGGGAGTTCGACAGACCCGAAGGCATCGGCCAAGCGACCGACGTCAGCATCGCATTCACCAGAGCTAAAGACCACTCCCCAGTCACTGGTGGACACCGGTCACAGGGACTCCACGGAGAAGGACACGACACTGCCTGAAGACCAGGTGGGCGACACAGAGGATGCCGGGCTCCCAAGGGAACTTTCGCCCACCCCGGAGACACCCGCGGACCAGACGCCCAACCCCGGCGACAGACCACCAGTGCCAGGCCCGTCGTTGGGCATGAATCTACAAGAAGTAAAGGATCTCTTTACTTTCTGGTGGGATACCATCTGAAAGGCTGTGGTCCCTGTAAAACCTCCTCATCCTCCTCCTTCACCTCCTACGCCCCCTCCTCCACCAAAGGGGTCAGCAGGATGACCACCAACCCCTAAGGAGCAGACTCCACCTCCTAGGGGTAGATCCAAGAACAGCAGAAGGTCTCCCTCAAGATCTCCATCAGGGTCCCCCACCCCCAAGCGACCCAGACATCATTGTACACTCCGTCAGGGGAGGACTCCAGATCGGATACCTCGGATTATTCCAGATCTCCTTCTCCACTCAGCATCCCATCACCTGACCCACATAACCTCCCCAGGTCTCCTCCGGATGATCCCTCTTTCTCCGAGATCATGAGGCACATCCAGGACAACATGAGGTGGGATGCTGAAGACCTCGACCCCAAGAGACAGCACCTTGCCCGTTATCTTCAGCAGAAAGACCCAAAGCCTGTGGTAGTGCCACCCTTGATGGACACCTTCACGGACGTCACCAAGGCTGCATGGAAGCGTCCACACAACACTCCCGCTGTGCCAAAGAAAGCTGACCGCCTGTACAAGGCCCTGAAAGAGGACCAGTACTTGGCTCAACAACTTCTGGCAGACTCCTTGGTCATTACGGCCTCACATGACCGGTCCCAAAGACTGCAGCACATGAGCACACAGCCACCGGACCAGGAATCCAAACAACTGGATGCCCTGGGGAGGCGCATGTATGCAGCTGATACATGCTCCTTCAGATCCCTGAACTACCTATCTCACATAGTACAGTTTCAGAATGCCCTGTGGGAACAGGGCCAGGACCTGGTTGATAAACTTCCGGATGGCGATCAGAAGGCGGAGCTCCTAAACCTTCTCCGCACAGGGTCTGATGTGGGTACCCAAATACTACGAGCTGCATACGATTCTGCAGACTTCGTCCACCAAACTGCAATTTTAGGCATCTGTCTCCGGTGACACTCTTGGCTCCGTGTCTCCAGCTTTACCCCGGACGTACAGAAGAACATTCTTGACGTCCCCTACAACGGCGAAGTACTTTTTGGTGAGCCCTCAGAGAAGGTTATCACCAAACTTCAGGATGCTGAGAAGACAGTCAGGTCTGTACAGGCCATGTACAGATCCAGGCCTGGTTCCTTTCGTAGGAACCAGAGCCATTTTCGCAGCTGGCAACAAAAGCAGCAACCACGTTCCGGCCAGCAACAAAGGGGCACTTTTCAGCGTAAAGCCCAGGCTAAGTCATCCTCAGGCAGAGGCCAACGCTACACTAAACCAGCCCAGCCTGCAGGGACCAGTGGTGCCACAGCATGACTTCTTCCAGGCCCCTGCCCCTCCTCTGGATCAACAGGCACAAAAGGTCGGGTGTTGCATCACTCGCCACTTTTTAGGGTGGCAGTCGATTACCACTGACCGGTGGGTTCTCCAATTGGTCAAGAAAGGCCACTTCATAGAATTTCTCGACCACCCACCGGCAAGACCTCCCCTGCTTTCCCGTTACCGGGTCAGCACGCCCTGCTCATACAGCAGGAGGTGCTCGCGCTTTTTGGAACAGAAGCTGTAGAGCATGTACCATGGAACCAGAGGGGTGCAGGATATTATTCTCACTTCTTTCTGGTTCCCAAGAAAACAGGGGACCTCCGTCTGATACTGGACCTCATCGACCTCAACAAGTCAGTCCTGTACAAATGCTTCCGCATGGTGACCCTCCCAGGTCTGATTCCCATGCTCAAGCAGGGCATCTTTCTAGTGTACTTGGACATGCAGGATGCTTACTGCCATATACCCCATTGCTCAAGCGCACAGGAGGCTTCTGCACTTTGAGTTTCAGGGTCACCATTATCAGTTCTGAGCACTCCCCTTTGGACTGTTATGTCGCACCTCGGGTATTCATGAAGTGCATGGCGGTTGTAGCGGTGACTCTGAGGAGACAAGGCCAGTCACGTGTTCCGTACCTGGATGACTGGCTTTCATGGCGCCCTCTCGGGAGGCCCTGATGTCTGCCATTCATTATACTCAGTCTCTGTTTGAGGCGTTGGGCATCATTATCAATCAAGAAGTCACGCCTGGTTCCGCACAGGCTCTACAGTTCATAGGCACAGTTCTGGACACCGTCCAGGGAAAATTTTCTCCACCAGGACAGAGTGGAACATATCAGATCCCTCATCAGTGACATTTTGTGTAAGAAGACCGCTCCTGTCAGATTGGTCCTTTGCCTGCTCGGACACATGGCTGTGGCCATCACAACAGTCCAGCTGGCCCGTCTCCATGTGGCTGACCCAGTGGATGTTATGGGTCCAATGGGATCAAAAGCAAGACCATCTGCAGCTCCCAATCAGATCCACGAAGGCTGTAATCTTTGACAATGGTGGGTAGATCCAAGAATCTATCGGTGGGAGTCCCCTTCATTGCACCATCTCCGATTGTGACACTCTCCACAGATGCCTCAGGGCTCAGATGGGGTGCACACCTCGACAGTGTCTGGTCTCAGGGCCTGTGGACAGCCCAAGAGACTCATCTCCACATAAATATCGTGGAAATGAGAGCTGTTCTTTACGCCCTGCAGGCCTTCCAGTCGAAGATTCCACCGGGTACTCTTCTGTTACAAACAGACAATTCCACGGTGATGTATTACCTCAACAAACAAGGAGGCACCCTTTCCTACCTGCTTTGCAGGGAGGCCATGAGGGTGTGGGATTGGGTTTTGTAACACAGCGCAAACCTCATTGCTGTTCATGTCCCAGGAGTGGACAACGTCATCGAAGACGACCTGAGCTGCTCTCAGGCCAGAGTCCATGAGTGGAACTACTCCAGAAGGTAGTAGAGGATCTCTTTGCAGGCGGGTACACCAGAACTAGACCTTCGGCCCCCATCCAATGGAAAACTGCCCAATTTTTGCTTGCTAGATCCAGGGTCTGGTGTTTTCTGGCGAGACACGTTGTCCCTCTCCTGGGCGGGCAGATTCCTCTATGCCTTTCCCCCCTTTCCTTTGATCCAGAGGGTCCTTCTGAAACGTCGCAGAGAGCAAGCAACGCTGATACTTATCACGCTGTTTTGGCCCAGGCAGATCTGGTTCCCTCTACTACATCAGCTGTCCTGGGAACCTCCAGTACCTCTGTCAATCAGCTCCCACTTACTGTCTCAGGAGGCGGGTTCTTTGGTTCATCCGGAACTTCGTTCACTGAACCTGCACGCTTGACTCCTAGAGACATAGCTATGATGCGATACTAGGTCTCGCAAGAGGTAGCAGACGTTCTTGCTGATGATAGGAAACCGGCTACCCATGCTACTTAAGCCATGAAAATGGTGCAGATTTTGTATATGGGTTCAAGTACGGTGTTTTCGCTATGGATTGTCCAGAAAGGTTGGTCTTGGACTACCTCCTGTTCCTTTTTCAGACAGGCTTGGCCTACTCCTCGATTAAAGTGCACCTCTGTGCCATCTCAGCCTATCACATTCCTATAGGCCAACGCACTATATCTCAGTTGGACATGGCACGAGCCTTCCTGAGAGGTGTTCTCCACCTTAGACCTCCAATTAAGGATCCGATTTTGCCATGGGATCTACCCTTTGTCCTGGAGCAGCTTACGCTGCCACCCTTTGAGCCAGCCACGGATTGCGAGCTACATCTTCTTATTTGGAAGACGTTGTTTTTAGTTGCCGTTACCTCAGCCAGAAGAATTTCTGAACTTCATGCACTCGTGTGCGAAGAACCTTATTTGGTTTTTCACCAAGACAGGGTATCCCTACGGACTAATCCTAAGTTTCTGCCTAAGGTGGTCTCAGCTCTCACCCTTAATCAGGACATCGATCTACTAGTGTACTTCCCCAAGTATTCTAATCGAGGAGAGGCCCTGTTGCACACTTCAGATGTGCATAGGTGTCTCCGATACTACCTGACCAGAATCAAACACCACCAAAAATCAGACCAGCTTTTTGTCTCCTTTGCCCATGGGATGATGGGAGCTCCTGTTTCCAAACAGTCGCTGTCCAGATGGCTCATTCAGTGTAGTACGTTCTGTTATCAAAAGAGCAACAAACCCTTACCAGGCGCGGTTAAGAGTCATTCCACAAGGGGGGGTGGCTACCTCCTTTGTGGACCTAAAGAATGTGTCTACCTCAGCCATCTGTGTTGCAGCTACTTGGAGCGCCATGCACACTTTCATCAGGCATTATAGCCTGGATATTGCATCGAGGCGAAGAGCAGGTTTTGGTCTAGCAGTCCTTCAGGGACTTCTGTCCTAGGTTTAGGTTCTATTAAGGATTTCTACCTTCCCTCCTCCCAATGGTGTGGGATTTCCATGATTGCTTGGGAATCAGTCCTAATGGTGTAACCTGCTGCAAGAGCTGTTTCTCGAAGTAAGATAGTACAGTTACGTAAGAACTTACCG